>VDFB02259173.1:0-63847 GCA_007258455.2 Sequoia sempervirens
ATGAGGGATTGTATGGGAATTTTAATCATTAGCATGCAAACATCTTGATTGTATTTGCGTTGGGTGTTGACCTGGTCATGCTTAATAATATGACGGAAATCAATGATATGTTCTACACATTTAGTATATATGTTTGTTTTTGAAGAATATTTTAAAAAAATATGTATTTTCAAAAGTTTGATAAATTTGCCAAGTTATTGCCAAGTTTTTCCCCAAATTTTTGTCGAGTCCCAAGTTTTTAAATTTTTTGGGCTTGCTAAGTTATTGCTGAGCCTAAGTTTTACGACTATGTTATATATTCTAAACTTGTATCTATATCCATTAGAATTTTTGTATTGCAGGGTATCAAGTTTGCAATCGCTACACAATAGTTGTTAATTACTTCATAACAAGTATTTTGATGCCACACAACAGTCCTCAATTGTTGCATAAAATGTTCAATGTTGTTATGCAAGAATCCTCAGTTGTTGCTTAACAATTTTTTTGTTGCTACACAATAATTTTTAGTTAATGCATGTTAGTGTGTTAAGTTTTCCACTTAGGTTAATCTCCTGGGTGGTCTTTTCCCGTGTGGGTAGTTTTCCCACTTGTCATTATTTTTCATGCCTTTATAAGGCACTCTATACATTATGTATTTCATAGCATCTCAATACATTCTCTCTTCTAGTGAAATAGCTTTTGCTTCTCTCATATCTCGTGAAAGTGTTTTGCTACAGATGGTGCTCCTGGGAGGTGGATCAAATTAACGGTCATTTGAAGGTGTTTTGTTCAGCATCAGTTTCTAGTGGTACCTTGTTTGTCACCTTCTATTGTGATTGGGCATGTTCCTGATTGGTTCATGACATCATCTTCCAAGGTCTTCGTGACACATGAGCAGATTTCAGAGACATCATCATACATGTTCATGCTTCCTTCTTTCAATTCCTATCCAGAATGGGAAGCATACCTGCATTTGTACTTGGTTTTGTTTCTTCCAAAAGGGAGACAAGTTATTTGTTGACATTGGATCATGTTTTGTCTTCAAGAACTTACCATTTTTGCAGGCGATTACACATTGTGGGGGGGCTATCGATTGTATATACATGATGTATGTAGTCCTTGGGGGGTATGATTGAGTCCTCCATCCATGCATCTTGTCTTGTTTTTCTTTTTTCTCTTTTGGAGAGGGGTTTTTTCCCACAGGGTTTTTCTCCTTTTCTCCAATTGTGAGAGATTTCCTTTTGCATTGTAAATGGGTACCTAACATGGTTGTGTAGTCAGGACCCATATTGCATTTTTGCATCTTCATTCTCCCTAAGTTTGCATTTAAGGGATGGTGTTAGTGTGTTAAATTTTTTGCTTAGGTTAATCTCTCGGGTGGTTTTTTCCCGTGTGGGTAGTTTTCCCACCCGTCATTATTTTTCATGCCTTTATAAGGCACTTTGTACATTATGTATTTCATATCATCTCAATACATTCTCTCTTTTGATGAAATAGCTTTTGCTTCTCTCATATCTTGTGAAGGTGTTTTGTTGCAGATGGTGCTCCTGGGAGGTGGATGACACCAACAATGCATAACAAATTTTAGTTGTTGTGCAACAAATCAATTTCAAACAATGTTTAAGTCCTTGTTTTGTAGAAGTTGTTCTAAGGGATTTCAATAGTGATGGTTTTTGGCTCAAGTTGTAACTTCAAAGCACACTTGTTTAAGGATTGATGATAAGACTATTGTTATTCTTTTTTATTTTTATATACAAGGGAGTGAACCCCCAATCCACAACTACCGTATCAAACAACAATTTAAACAAAAAAAGAAAATTATTTGAACAAAAACTTACCTTGATATTTTGCAAGGTGATGGAATTTGTCACAAACCGAGCGAATCCTAAACACACGAGCTCCTTGCCATCAATGTGCTCCCTCATGAGATTCAAGACCCATGTATGGTTGTAGATGTATTTTGTGACATTCCTCACATCTTCAACCATGTTTCCCAATATCCTCAAGGAGAAGGTCAATGGAATGGGTAGCACAAGGGCACCAAAACAAAGTAGGGCGTCTCCCCTCTAGCATCTTACCAGTTAATACATACACAAATGCATTGTCCATCACTAACTCGATAATGTTCACCCCCACCTCAATCATCACTTCATCGAACAAGTTACATAAGGTCTCAACATTTTTTACTTCATTGAAGGCATCGGTCAACTTCAAGAATATCAATCTCTTCAAGACATGAGGAAGTTGATTAAGGTTTGGTTCCTACCATCTGTCCACCTATCGAATAAAATGATGCAGCCCATCTTTTCCAAATTACTTTTTGTTCATCTACTAGTAAGTTTGTGTTATTGACCACATCCTACAATAATGGCCTACTCAACTCATAATGACTCATTTTTTGTTGCTACAAGGAGCTGTAAGAAGTGCTCAAATGTCTACAAACTCTTCTGCCATCAAAACTAAAAGGACAACAAAAAGTGATAAAATATGTGAAATTTTTTTGAGCCAGATGATATTATGCAAGTGCAGCCAAGTTTTTTGATGAAATTGCAAGTTTTTACCAAGTAATCAATGAGTTGTCAGCAAGTCACAAGCAGCTTTTTCACAAAAACTCAGGGCTGAGTTATTTCCTAACTCATGAGCCATCTTGACTCACAAGTTCTGCAAGCTATTCCCGAGTTTTCATCTATGCATAGAAACATCATACAAAACTTAATAGAATATTAAACTTATATTCATGTAAACAATGATTACATTCAGCCCTAGATATACCCAACCACCTATATGCTTTCCCTCGTAAGGTTACATTCAAAATGTGTTACCTCTCCAACCAATTCTCCCATGAGAATTATTCTCCCTAATGCATACATTATACATGTCTATACTTTATACGAGGTCCCTACCTTGGGATCCTAACCATAAATCTTGTCTAAAGTTCACACACGTTAGCACAGTGAATGACAAAAGTATAACAATCTAGATTTCTCAAGATGTGATTACAGCTCAATAGTCAAATATATTGTCTCTCATTGCTAGCATACACTAAATTTCTTAGAATTGCAGCGCCATTTTTCAATAGATTTGATGCTTAGGACCAAGTGCATAGGTCATTGCATCCTCGCTATCCCCTAAGTGCTTAGGCACTCAACCTTGTTACAAAATTTGGACAAAAACTATGTGTCCAAAAGTTGGACATTGTATTTGCGTGTGATATCTGTTATCCCCAATTTTGATCATTCAAAATTTTAAAATTTCCCCTGTCAAGATGCCAGTTAAACCTATGATGGTTGTGTTAATGTGTTTCCTCATCGCTTGTGAGTTATTTATGAATGTAAGGTTCACATCTCCAGCAGCACCGTTTTTATAGTGGATCCTAGATACTATGCATAGGTCATCACCAAGCTTTCAAATTCAACCAAGGAGAAACCTTTACAAAGGTTGAAGCTACAAAAGTTTCCTTTGCTTTTTCCAGTTTAAGGAATTTGGTTTGTGGAGAATGGTTTATTTCATCAAGGAGAATTCTCATTCTGCTGATGAGGTTATTGTTACAAGTTCATTAATAAAAGACATGAACAGTACGACAGATATGTACAAATACCAAATGCAAGAGAAATGTTGAGAGAGAAAAGAAAATAATCATGGTGAAGGTATGTTGCAGTTGGAAATGAGCCTTTCTTGACAGTATACAATGGTACCTTTGTACAATATTACATTTCTAGCACTGGTAAATATCCAGAATGCACTTAACAAGGCAAGACTAGCGAACGATGTGAAGACAATTGTGCCCCCGTAATGCAGATGTGTATGCTAGAGATCTTCCTTCAAAGGGAGAATTTAGGGGTGACGTTCGTGATTTGATGGTAGAGATGTGTCAGTCCTTAACTAATAATGATGCACCAATTTTAATATTTATCCATATTTAAGTTTATATAATGATGCATATGTTCCCGCTTAATTTTATTTTCTTCTCGATGGAAGCCGATTGTAGTTGACAGCTCTAAAAGATATGAATGTGTTTGATGCAAATCCTTCCATCAATGGCGATTAATCAATAAGCTCGCGACGATCAGCCGCCGCTACCTTCCAGCTAGATTGATTACAATTAAACTATGTTACCTGATTCACCCATTGCAGCCCCTCGAACCCGGTTCGGGTACGCACCCGGTTCGGGTTCGTCTGTGGGTTCGTGCTGGGTACGCACAGGGTGCGTGCCCAGCACTGTGGGTTCGCCAGGGTTCGTGGGTTCGTGCTGGGTACGTGTGGGTTCGTGCTGGGTACGCACAGGGTGCACCCATACATAATTATTTTGCAGTCACCTTAAATGTGATTATTGCGGCCCACCGTGATAGGAAGTTTCATCTCTTCTACAAACCTCTGTTACATCATTAGATTTGGAGCCTAAAATATAATATCCATGTCTGACAAAAACACCTTTGTTCACCAAGTTTCTGAGATGGGAATGGTAGGAAACAGTGGGACACATTTCAGTGATGACAGGGAACAGGAGGCCTTTTTTCCAGGGGTTAGCAATTGAAAAAATAGCAGAAATTTAAACATATAGAAAAATTCAAATATTCATATGATAAGGCATTCACCATATTCATGGTATAATCATCTATAATACATTAGAGCTGAATTGAGAATTCAAATGAATTGATATAAAATTAACAAAAAATCAATGTCTAATCATTTGAGTTTTCATTACCTTTGTTGATCAAGTATCATACTATGAAATGATTTAGTTTTACAATTCTCTATATTTCTCTTATTTTTTTGTATATATAATACATATATATAGATTTATAATATATTAAATTATTAATATATATATATATATATATACACACACGTACTATACGTACCCAAACCCCTAAAAAATTTTGCCAGTACCCATCGCATCGGCTGCATCTAACCCGTCCCCAACCCAACTGGTAACTAGCAATTAAATCATACCCCTATTTAATTGGTGAAATCATTTTTATGAAATGAGGCGACATTCATTGATGATTAATAATTGTTTATTGAAGAGGCACGTCTTGTTATGAAGGTGCAATTGATCCAAGGCCGACATTATGAAGAGACACGAATTATTAATGAAGCCGACCTTTCTTGTATGAGCGTGATTTCATTGAAGAGGCACATCTCTTTATGCTGAGCCGACTTGTTATTTTGGAGAGTCACGTCTCCCTTCCCTATTGTATTTATAGCCGCTGCCTCTCTCATTGTTAATCATCTATTCATTCGTCATTCCATCCTTGTCAAGTTCATGTCTTGCAAAGTGCGAATTTCTTCATTAAGGCAGTTTGATAGAGGCTGAGTTTTCTTCAGCATATTGTCTCTTTATATTGCTGTGTTGCATCATTCATTTGTGCTCATATTTGGGCCTGCAAATCGGCCTTTTGTAAGGAGATCATCATGTAATAATTCAATATATAAGTGCTATATTGTTGCTGGGTTTTTCTCCCTCAAGAGGAGGGTTTTCCCAGGGTATCTGCTGTGTTATTGTGTCTGATTTGAATTAATTTTCTGTGCATTAAATCTGATCATAAAACTAACAATAGCATCACCTATGCTTGCGCATATACTGATTGTCCTGCCTCAGGGTATAGATCATCATGTGGTGACTTGGATATTCGAGGTGTTTTTGGATTCAAGTAAAGTCATCAATGTGACTCCATGGTATGCTCGTCTATGAGCAAGTTCTTATGGATCAGCCAAAGGAGAAGTCATTGGATGGGAAAATATTGGACTTATTAGTGACCACACATTGGAGATTATGTTGAAAGAGTTTAAACAGTTGAAGAAAGAATATCCTGATAGGATTCTCATTACTTCAATTATGGAGTATAACAAAGCTGCTTAGCAGGAGCTCATAGAATGAGTTCCCTGATCCAACTCTCCCACTTTCTGGCAGAGGAGTTGAAACTGGAAATCATGCAACTGAGTTTATACCGCTCGGATCAAACGCTGTTCAATTTTGGACTTGTGAAGAAACTCTGCTCTGAGCTAAAAGATTTTAAGGCTAAGCATAATTTTTCATCAGCTGAAGACTTTTGGGGGGAATCTCTTGGCTACTTCACAACCCATACAGATTTGGTGCAGCGTCAACAAGAAACAATCAGGCAAAGGAATGCCATTCAAAAAGTATTAGCATTTGACAAGGATTGGACTAGCGATGGCTTTGTTAAAGATACAAAAACAATGGTTTCTATTTGAAAACCAGGAGAAAAGGCTACTGTGGGCTTGCATTTATCCATTTGTCGTATAAGATACTCAACACAACACTTGTGTTATTGAAAGATGCAACACTTACAGTATACCATCTGCCACAAGACATACTATCCATACCCGTGAAGGTGGTCACCATTCTTTGCTATTTGATAACAATAATTTGATCGACGTTTTCAACTAGTTGTGTAACCCCTCTCGAAACCTGACGAAGTTATCACAACCCCGTCAGATCCTGATGTACTTTTAATAACTGCAATCCAAATAAACTTAAAATGCTATCGAAGATTTTTAATGGTTTAGAAACTCGCCTTCGAAATTTTAGAACCTCTTTCTTCCACCAGCAGCAAACTTGGAAATAAGGTCAAAGCTTTAAAATTATTGGTGGCATTCAATGCCCCAAACATTTTAGAATTTTCTTTAAAATCCTCCGAGCCAGCATCAAAGTTTTATTTTTGGCCTCCAAATAAGAACATAGTTTACACTTTACACCAAGAAAGGACTCTCAAAAAATCAACAGCGGAGGGAATTTGAAAGGTTTTCTTTTGTTTTAATAATTTAAAACTTCACGAAGCAGTTATGCATACGGGAGCTCATTAAGAGTTCATATTACTTTTTTAAAACTTTATATAACTCCCAAATAACAAAGAATCAGTTACGAAATTGAAAAGGCTCCAGGAGGGGAGTTATTTATTGTAAAAATTTTCAGTGAGAGGAGGATCTTTTTGCTGTTGGACTGGGAGCTTGTATGAGGGCTGTGGGGAAAAGATAGTAATTAGATGTCTGATTTAAACGACAGTATGTATTCTTTCAGCAAGGCCATTTGTACAGAGAGGACAGAGTCTTTGAGCTCTTACTTCATCAGATGAATAAGAAGATATTTTAATCTTTGAGTTATTTGTCTTCTTTTTGATTGCAAGCTTTCCTTTGTGAAGACTCAATCTTTCTTTGGTGTAATCTATGTTATATCTGGTCAAGTGGATGTAAGTGTTATAGGATCTTTGAGTCTTGGGCGTTTTATGTCTGCTCTTATGTTTGGAAGAAATTGTTGCTTATTCTCTTGATTATTATTCATAGGCGCATAACTAATGATATTTGTGTCATATGTTTTCGTCTCTCTTCTATTTCAAACTTACTACCACATTTGTGTCATGGTTATGCACAGATGTTAGCTTTTTCTTTCCTGCTTTCTGGTTAAAAGCATAACCCAAAAATCAATTAAATCATATGAGGGAGCTGTACCTCTAAAATTCAGAGGAAGATCGGTAATCCAACAGCAATCTCTCCAACTGTTAGTTCATTTGTCACTGCTCAACAAGGCAACTCAGGGTCATTTCTCATGGTAAATTTCAGTGACAAATCTGTTTACTAACAATATCTTAAATCTTCTTAAAAAAGAAAAAGTTAGCCTCATTTTCTCCCTACTTAATTCATCAAGTGTTGTATGGTCTTACTAGGTCAAACTTTACAATAAATTGAACAGCTAGCTGCTGGAATATAATAAAGATTGCTCTGCTAATCGATAAACAAAGTCTTTGAGCAAGGATCTCAAAATGAGATTCTTCTTCACTTTGTAGTAAGGAAAATATTCTCAACATATGATAATAAATGCATTTGTGTGAATTTGAGGTTAACCAAGCATGCTATGTGATAGGATGGAGTAGAGTTTTGAGATATCCTTGATGTGAACCCCTTCGTCCCACTGTTGACCAAAAAATAGTGAGACTCAACAATGGGTTGGATGGGGACCCACTACTGTTGCAGCCATTGTTGGTACTAGCCTAAAGGGATAATTTGTTCTAGAGGGTATTGTGGGATTTGCTGTTGGACATGAGAGGAAGGAATTCCCACGGCAACAAATTTGTTGCTCTATAGGTAGTGCTAGGTATGATAGTCATCTTAGATTAGCCATTTGCAAGGTCGATGCACAAGAAAAAGAGACATAAAGAGAGAAAAATATAGCTACCCAAAAGGTTGTGAACATGAAAAACTAGGAGCAAATAATGATAGATGTAAGAGTGTTAGATGTAAAAGCCAATCTAAGGCATGGAAAGCTAGGACATAACTAGGCTTTGTAATAGATGTGACCAATGCTCTAGAGGCAAGAAACTAAGGGAAGAAAAGGACAATTGTGGCATTTGAACTAACTAAGAGAGAAATTAGCAAATCAACGAGGAAAGGAGTGGAGGTGCCCAACATATGCTATCAACATGATGTAAAGATACTCCCATAGATTAAAGAAAATGTGAAAATATGTACATACATAGCATGTGAATAACCTTCTAAAAGAAATATCTTCTCCATCCTTTGAAAAAACTAAGAGAAATGGTGTGAGCTTGCTTTTTAGTTTTGATAGTGGATATTGTATGACTATAAGTAGAGAATGGGAAATTCATTGTGTAATAAGGTGGTATGCTTTTAAGGTGTCTACAGCTCTAGATAACCTAAATGGTTTTCTTCTAGATGTAGGTTTTACAAGCACAATGGCTACTAAAGGCTAAGTAGCCCCACTGGAATCTCAAAAACAGATGTAGAAGAATGTTTGTAGTGCCTATCTATAATGAGTTTGTCACTCATCATGTCTTTGTGTGTGGTTTACAATAAAAAGTTGATTAATTGACCCTATGAAACTAAGTAGGAGTCCAACTGAAATGTGTTATGATCCTAATATGATATATTCCTAAGGATAAGCACTTGTGGCATGCTTAGTCCTAACATAAATATTAGTTAATAGTAATACACTAATATCCCTTAATTAGGATGAAGGGGTATGTCCCTAGATAGTTTAGCCTATAAATAAGGAAGAGAACTCTCTCCCATATGATCATATTATACAATACTGAATTCATATGTTATTATTTGATTATTGGAGGTCACCCCCCCGAAGTGGTCACCCCCCCGAAGTGGTCTGCTATATTTCTGACTTTTACAAATATTTCCAAGAAGTATCTTAACAAATGGTATCAAAGCTACGATTTGGCCCATCATTCTTGTTTTCACCATATCTTCCAAATCAGTGTGAATTTTGATCTGATTTTTTTTGGGTTTGAGGTATCCCATAGGTAAGCTCTCAAAAAAACAATCAAGCTTTGAAAGTACATTTTCTAAATTTTATTGTGATTTTATGTTTTTTCATTAATTTGCTCTCTAGACTACAATTTTTGGAATTTATTTTAAATTTTTACATTTTTTAAAAGCTTATAAAAATTAGTAAGTGTTAGTTCTTTGTAATTTACTATTGGAAATAAAATAAAGTTTTTAATTTAGTGGTCAAAGTTTGGTCAAAATTTTCATTAATTTTCCCTATAAGCTGCAATTTTTGGTTTTTTTAAAATATATTTTTGGAAATCTTATAAAAAATTAGGTAGGGTTAGTTCTTTGAAATTTATTTTTAGAAATAAAATATATTCCTTGATTTAGTGGTCAAAGTTTGGTACAAACTAAAACATCAAATTCTCTCTCCAAATACTTTTCTACCTTCATAAAGCTTAAAATAAAATTAAATCCATGTCATCTTTAGGATTAGAGAACATTTCTATACATACAAAATATAAGGACCTATTTTATTTTACACCAACTAAAATTGAGGAAAGAGTTCCCCAGGGATATGAAACAACGATACATTTCATTAAAGATAAATTGTTTGAGCCACTTGCAAAATCCTTAAATGAGGGTTTAGATAGGTTTTCGAAGAAATTATTATCAAAATTAAAGTCCCAAAGAAACCACCAAAGTGGGCACAACCCTAATAAACCAAATCAAGGGATAAGAGAACCTTTTCGAAATCAAAATTATACTTACCAACAATAATTCATAAATTTGATGGTAGAAATGTAATTTCATGGACACGCCTCATAGAACAACAATTTGAGCTTCACAATACACCAAATAATGCCAAGGTTGAAATAGCTTTACTATTTAGAATTAGGACCTTACCAATGGTACAAATGGAAGATGAGTGATAGACAAGGACAAATGTTCAGTTGGAAAGAATTTAGTAAAGAACTAGCAACCTTTTATGAGGAGCCATGCATGGAAAGCTATTCTACCCAACTAAAAAATCTAAAGCAATTAAGGTCTTTAGTTGAATATAATGTTGAGCATTTGAGATTGGCACTTAGAGCTCCTGAGGTAACACTTTACCAAAGGCTACAATTGTACATCAATGGTCTTAAGGATGAAATTCAACATGATGTTCGCTTGTTGGAACCTTATACAATTAGGAAAGCTATGCAACAAGCATTGCATATTGATAAAAAAAAACAGCACCAAAGGTGAAATTGTGAAACCATGAGAATAACTGATAAAAAAGTGACTAATGCTAGTAGCAAAAACATGGACAAATTATTTAACCTTGGAGAAATTAATAAGCTCTCTCTTCAACAAGAGATTGAGAAAAGAGAAAAGGCCTATGTTGGAATTGTGATAGAAAATGGTCGAGGATGAGGATGAAGAGGAAGAAGTACCAACAAAAGAATCAAACATAAAACTTAAGAATGAGGATTCCAAGGAAAAAGAAAGCACTACTATCTCCCTACATGTATTGAATGGAATAAATGCACCACAAACACTCAAAGTAATTGGTAATATAAAAAAGAAAAATGAGCTCAATTCTTTTGTTTATCTAGTCTCTAATTTTCAAGTCATGATAGCCAATGGGAAACAACTATCTTATGGTGGTAATGCCATCATATAAAACTCTCAATGGGAAACTATCAACCAGATTAAGAAATGTTTGCTACACCTATTAGGGGAGTGGATGTAGTTTTGGGTGTGCAATGGCTTAAACAATTAGGGAACAATATCTTTCAATTTTATAGACTTATCCATGACTTTTAGGATACATGGGAAAAAGTATGAACTTTTGGGAATAAAATCACCACTAAGTGAAATCGTTAGCTCCCATAGGATGGAGAAATTACTCAAGAAAGGTTATTATAATATAAGGGCACAATTACACTCTATAGAAGCAAAATATGTGATGCTTCAAAATAAACCAAAAATTCAAGAGATTATTCAACACCATCAATAAGTATTTCAAGAATCTAAGGATGTACCTCTAATTGGAGACATTGTTCATCCCAAAAAAATTCCTATTTATCCCCTATGCTTATTCTTAACAAAAAAAGATGATCCATGGAGAATGTGCTCACATTACAAGAAACTAAACAAAATCACTCATAAAGACAAATTTCATATTCCTATTGCTAAAGAATTGGAAGAAAATAAAACCTACGCAAAATAATCCAAATGTGTCTTTAGGGTGAAACAAGTAGAATATTCAAGAAATTCTGTGTCACTTCAAGGTGTTAAGATGGACCCTAAGAAGAGAGGATTTTTGGGTCAACAAGATACTATAGAAGATTTTTTCATACCTATCATCCTATAAAGAAAAATTTCTTTTGGGAATGTATTAAAGTGAATACCCAAAAAATTGTGGTAGATTGTTTGATATATCGACAAAATAAAAGGGAAATAATAAAGACTCTAGGCCTCTTGCGAATATTAGGCATTCCAATACAACTATAGGCAAAAATATTAATGGACTTCATTATGGGTCTGCCAAAGATAAATAATATTGATGTAATCTGGCTTGTTGTGGATACACTAATTAAGAATGCATATTTTTGTGGACTCTCTCATCTATTTTCCACTAATATTATGGAAAAAGTATTTATACAAGATATACAAAAATTTCATGGAATTTCCAAAATCAGTTTGGAAAACTAAGCCACCTCAAAATTCCTAATCAAGTGGAAGAATTTTCTAGTTAAAGATGCAACATGGAATTATGAACGATTCATACGAAAGATTTTTGAGTTGCTAAGCATTGAGGGCAACCTCAATATTTTTTTGGAGGGGAAGGGAATGTTATGATTCTAATATGATATATTCCTAAGTATATATTATATATTCCTAAGGATAAGCACTTGTGGCATGCTTAATCCTAACATACATAATAGTTAATACACTAATACTCCTTAATTAGGATGAAGGGGTATGTCCCTACATAGTTTAGCCTATAAATAAGGAAGAGAACTCTCTCCCATATGATCATATCATACAATTCTGAATTCATATGTTATTATCTGATTATTGGAGGTCACCCACTCGAAGTGGTCTGCTATATTTCTGATTTTTACAAATATTTCCAAGAAATATCTTAACAAAATGATGCTAGAAATACGAATAAAACATAAGTACATGTATGCTTGTAATGCCTATCTATAATGAGTTAGTGACTCGTCATGTTTTTTGCGTGTGGTGCACAATAAAATGTTGTTTAATTGACCTAATTAAACTAAAGAGAGAAGCCACTTGAAATTATGCAAGAAATACAAAGTAAACTTGAGTATAACTACCAAGGGAAGAAAAAAGCTTTATCCAAGGAAATTATACAACACCTATCTCTTCTAAACCAAAAATGCAAGGAAATAACAAGTGTGTACTCATCCCATTTTCCTAAAGAGATGGTGGTGATGGAAGCCTCTAGATAGTTCTACATCCTCTCACATATTTGTTTGTGTGCATGTCAGCAAAATTAGCTTTGGCTTTTCGACTTGACAAAGATTGCTACTCTCTAGAAAAATGGGAGAATCCTATTGAGCTTCATTAACCTAACTAAACTAAGGGGCATTCCAATTGATATCTAAGCTAGAAATATGAAGTAAAACTAAGTATAACATGCAAGAGAAGCAAAGCTTTATCTAAGGAAGGGACACACCAATCATCTCTTTAAACTGGAAAAGAAAGGAAATAACAAATAAGTGTGTACTTGTTCCAATCACCAAAGGAGATGGCAGCAATAGAACCCCTTGGATAGTTCTACATCCTCTCACAAGTTTGGCAAGTATGCATCTCACCATTGTGAGTACCAAGAAAAGAGAGAGGATACCATTCATTTGAATCGAGCATTTGGAATACTTGGACTTCTAGCTGCTAAGGGATTTGCTAACTTCTACAAAACTTAAGATTGAAATGTATTTGAGAAGCTCTTCTAGTCACAACTTGAGTAAGGTAGACCTTGCTAAGAAAGATAGACTAGCACACGATTGCTCTTGGAACAGTTGAAAGCATCCCTATGGTTTTTATTAGGCTTGGGAACTCAATCAACTCAAACTTAGGTCCAAAGGAGAGCTCTACCTTCCTAGATGGTCACATGGTATCTAAAAGGTCTTGACAAGCTAATATAGGAACACTCAAGGCAAATTGGCTTCTCAAGTGTTGTTCTATGCTAAAAAGCACTAGAAGCAATAAAGGGGTGATGCCATTTGCTGAAATAAGGGCTCCCAAATGGAGTTGTTTCTGGAGTTTCCATGAAAACAATATTAAACTATGTTCCCTAGGGATGCATCCCCTAGCTGTCCCCGTTTATAATTTTTTTGCAAGAAATGTCTAAGGGATGCGGGGACAGGCAGGTGACAACTGGATGTCCCAGGGACGAATGGAGACATCTCAAACGTCCCCTAACTGTCCCGAGGACAGCCAACCATCCCCTACTGCTATAGCTGAGTTTTATAAAAAGAAAACTCCAAACTTAAAAATATAATGATTTATTAAATTGTCCCCTATTGTTGTAGCTGAGTTTTATAAAAGGAAAACTTTGAACTTACAAAATAACAATTTATTAAGCTGTCCCCTACTGTTGTAGCCAAGTTTTACAAAAAAAACCCAATTATTTGAAATCTTTCTTAAAATTTTATAGAGGAATATGTTCCATGACGGTGCTATTGTTTCTGCATTTGGAGAAAACTATAATATCTGAAGGAACCATGGGATAAAAGTGGTGGAAGAGTTTATATAAAGTTTAAACTTAAATGTGATATAGCCAGAAAAAAAAGATACACCATTGAAATGTACAAAGGAAGAAGAAAAACCTGTTACCGGTTCGGTTCGGGGCGGTTCGGTATTGAACCCGACGTAAGTGCAAAATTTTTTAGGGGTTTGGGTACGTATGGGTACGTGTGTATATATATATATATATAATAATTTAATATATTATAAATATATATATATGTATTATATATACAAAAAAATAAGAGAAACATAGAGAATTGTAAAACTAAATCATTTCATAGTATGATACTTGATCATTGACCAATGCCAAATGCCAAAGATAAATATTAAATGCCAATTGATAGTTGAAAAATATTCAAATAAAATTACTGAATTACAAAATGTAGTTCATGAAACATTGAAAATTTGAAACATGATTCAATGTTCATTGTTCATATGCTCATCAATCATCAAAAGGATTGTCAGAATCATCATGACTTGGATTTTGAGTGGTTTCAACTTCAAAATCATCATCATTTGAACCCAAAGCGGATCCAACACCATGTGATATGTCATCAATATCACCCACATCATCCATAGTGGCTCTAACAAGATCCTGAATGGTTGCATCCAAGTCAGTAGACTCGGGTGCTACATCCCAAAGCCTCGCTGCCCCCTGCCTGTATTGAGGAT
Source organism: Sequoia sempervirens (assembly GCA_007258455.2). Classification (NCBI taxonomy): domain Eukaryota; kingdom Viridiplantae; phylum Streptophyta; class Pinopsida; order Cupressales; family Cupressaceae; genus Sequoia; species Sequoia sempervirens. The sequence continues at coordinate 14,677 of VDFB02259173.1, forward strand.
CCTTACGTGACAGAAGACGCAAATTGGAATGAATATACACTAAGTCTTCAGCTCTTTTTGCAGCCAACCGGTTACGCTTCACTGAGTGGATAAAGGAGTATGTACTCCAATTCCGTTCAGCGGCAGAAGAGCTTGCAACCTGGAGAGAAAACCAACAAAATTAAAAATAAAATAAAAAAATGCAAGATAAATTCAAGAATGTTAAGTGTTAAATTTTACAATACAAGTGGCAAAAAAAAAAAAACTTACTTGTGAGAGGATCTTGATTGCAAGAGGTTGGAGGTACATATAATCTTGACCATGGAGGTACCACCATGTAAGACCATCCATTTTGTATTGGTCTCTAGCAACAGAAGCGGTATGATTTTTTGATTTTCCTGTGACAAACATTCCAAATTCTCTCATGACACTTGCATGCACTTCTGGATCACTGAACATTCTACTAAATGCCGTCTTATACCCATTAGCAACTTCAGCATCTCTATATGGCGGTATTCTCCCTGGGATAGAAAGCACTTCAGTGGTATAGTACCTCGGAGATAGGGCATATGCAAGGAGGTGCAATGGAGTTGTCATCTTGTTCCAACGATGAAGAACAATTGCTTCCACCCTTTTGTACAAGGTGTCTTCAGGATCATTCTCTTTTTTTTGTATTTCTATTTTTATTTTTTCCAACATTGTGTCCATGCTATCATAGACATCCCCCAAGCATGGTTCATCTGTATCAGCAAACCGAAGCATAGACATGATAGGTTCGGTGAATTCCAATACATAATTCACACGATCCCACCAATCGTCATTCAAGATCAATGCCTTGACTTTTTGGGCCCTCTCTGAATTTGATTGCTTCCATATACTCCATTGGTTGCTAATAACCATTTGACTCAATGCATCTTTCACCTTCACAAGTCGTCTCAGAACAACTGTGTGAGATGCAAACCGGGTCTCGGCAACCTAAGAACATGTTAATAGTAAGTTAATAACACATTTAAAATATGTAAATAATGCAAAAAATTATTTTATTCAATTATGTAAAACATGACATAAATGATAAATGAAACTAAATATATTAAATTTTAAAATTTACCTTCAACAATTCCAATGTTGAAAAAGTTCTGAAAATTGCTTGTGACATATGGTGGTTTGTCACAAACATCTGGATCTCCTCAGACTCCTGGTATATTTCTTTCACCCACTCTATTTGGGTGCCAATTGCTTGCATCACCAAATTGAGGGAGTGTACAGTGCACGGTGTCCAAAAGATGTGCTCATATCTGGCCTCTACCAAAGCACCTGCAGCCCTGCAAACTTTTGCATTGTCCGTAACTACTTGGACAACATTTTCACTACCCACCATCTCTATGGAGTCAATGAGAATCCTGGAAATGAACATTGCATCTTTCACTTGCCCTTCACAGTCAACCGCCCTCAAAAACATTGCCCCCTTGGGGGACACTGCAATAACATTAATCAATGGACGGTTTTTGCAATCTTTCCATCCATCGGAAACAATAGATACACCTGTTTCAACCCAAGAATCTCTAATTGGTTTTAGTTGGGCCTCTACATATTTCCTCTCTTTTTGCAATAAGGTGGTACGCACCTTTTCATACCCAGGACTTGTGAAATCAGGAGGTGCACTATTTATTGCTGACACCATGTCCTTCCAATATGGTGATCTCACCAAGTTGAATGGAAGACCATTGGCATAGAGGCAACGTGCAATTTTTTCTTCAGCAATATCTCTTGCCTCCATTTTAAATGCTTTCTCTAATGGACCTCTCTTGCGGGTGGTGGTTTCTGGTTCTTCATCTTCTTCTTCCGTAGAGGGTATAGACAAGAAGGGATGTCTAGAGGGCCTAACTATCTGATGAGTGGGTAATGTTTGTTTTTTCTTTCCGGAACTATAACTAGTTTGTTTTCCTCTTGCAATTGAATTGTCGGCATCTTCTTGTTCTTTTATAAATCCTGCTATTTGTACAGTAGATAACCCCTTCTTATCTGGACCCACACACATGTTAATCCCTTTACCACCAGGGCCCATAAAATGAAGTTTTACTCGGTAGTAGGAGCTATTATATTGTGCATTGCAAAAATTACACTTCCAAACAAACCCCCCACCTCCAGGAATTTGTGAAATTCGTGTGGTATGTCTCCATAAAGGAGATCCTTTATCAATTTTAAACTTTTGGCTTCCATCCCCACCCACTGAACTTTGACTACTTGCCATTGTTGCAATCTATAAAAAAAATGAAAAAAAAATATATATATTTGAAAAACTTCTTCACAAACTTGAAAAAATTCATCAAAAACTAAGAAACTTAAAAAAAATCATCAAAAGATTGAAGAATAGGGTTTAAATGCATACCTTGAACACTTAAATCTCCTTTGTAGAAGCTATTTGCCACTCCACAATCGATCTCCTTCAAATGCAATCACCTCCCTTCAAAATGCTAAGATGGACACAAATTATGGAGAGAGCAAAATGAGAGGTAAAAATGAAATGCTTTAGTGTTAAAATGCCTCATATTGGGTCGTTTTAGGGTTTTGTAGCAAAATAGAAATTAAAAAATTGCTTTTTATTCACTTTTGGGCCCACTTTTGAAGTGCTGGGCCGTGGGTTCGCAGGGGTTCGCCCGGGTTGGGGTTGGCCGTACCAGGGCAGACGGGCCTGGTAAGTGCAGTAAGGCGGAGCGATTCGGGTTGGCCGAGGGGTTAGGGGCAAGTGTGGGAAACATTTGAGGAAAAACCATTGGGGTTCACCTCAAGTTTCCACAAGCCTCCTTTTATTTTTCGTTGTTAGGTGGAAGTTGCAACAACAGTATTGCTGCTGTTGTTGGCTCTTGGCTGCACTTCCATGTTTACATTTTGGTCTTCATTATTTTAATCTAAGTCACAAGGTTCGAATTCAAATTCGAATTCGACAACATTGAAATTCGGATGAAATTCGGCATCTGAAAATTTTGAAAAGTAAAAAATTCGGATTAAATTCGTCTTATGTAATATATATATTTATATCCACAAAAAATTATATATAAATAGTTTACAATGGGATTTAATTTATTAAATGATAATAATTAAAAATAAAATAAAATAATATTAAATTTAGTTATAATAAATGTTTAATATTTTTAGATAATAATTTAATGTAAATAAGATAATATTTCAAATTAAATTTTACAGGTAAAATTTAAAATACATCTAATTGATTATAATATTATATTTAATATTATATATATATTAATATATTTTGAAAACTTAACGATATTTAACTATATGTTTAACTTTTTAATAATGTACTTTTAATATAATTTAATATTATAAAAGAAAAAATAATTTAAACATATAACAATTTAATATAAAAAATTAATATAAAAGACAAATACCTAAAAGAAAAACAACCAGTCCGATGCTCTCGGGCGGACCAAATGCAGATTTAGTGAGGGTCACGCGATGAGAAACAACAACACCGACTCCCACCTGATGAAAGCACACTACAACGCTTCTCACAAATACTCCCGTATTGGGGCAAGGACGGATCAGCTAGTTAGTAACATGTGGAAGTCGCAGAAGTGAGTCGCAGAAGTGAATGGTGTCTCCCTTCCTCGCGGTTCAAGCTTCAGCAACTAAAACCGAAAGTCGGCGGCTGCATGAGAGGTTTATTTTAAGGCACGGTTCACTTTTTGGGTTTAGACCTTGAACAACAACATTTCATGAAAAAATACATCGCAAACCCTTAAAAATGCATTCTGAAAACGTTGGAAAATGCTTTTTGAAAATATTTTTTTAATAAAAATCCCGTCCCCGTTTTCGTACGAATTTCAAGTCGAATTTCTACGAATTTTATAGAAAAGTTTGATATTCGCTGAAATCTGAATTTCAAGCATGACATTCGGCGAATACGGTGACTTAGATTTTAATCCCATGTTAAATTTAACTACTTTAATGACTATTTTAACTATTGAAAATTTGGTATCTAACTGTGTAAAGGCATAGTGTATATCTACAATCTAGACATATTGTTTTGATGTTTGTAAAGTTGGACATTGTATTTTTTATATGTGCAAGAGTGATATGTAAATAGAAGGTAGGCACTTCTTCAAAGGTTAATTTGATTATCTATTTGAAATTTATGGTTTCTTTACTTTCTTAGCTTTTAAAGTTATTACTATTAAATTTAATTTTTTCAACTTTCACGTCAACTCTATTGTTTTGTATTAAGGATTCTATAATGTATATGTCAATATGATGAATGCCTTATCATTGTTATGATGTTATCAATGTTATCATATTTTCCCTATTTTTTATATACCCTGCCGTCCCCAAAAATTGTTAGGAAATTATGTCTCAACCTTGCAATTATATAAAAGTTATTGTTGATAGTATATATATTTCCTAGTTACACTAATAGGTGTAATATACAATGGCATCAAGGGGGAGGAGTGGGATGTGTGTAAAAAAAATTTTGTAAACTTTTTTAGGAAACTACTAAAATGGCCGACATACATTAGATAAATGATACATTATAAATCTAGACAGTTAATTATTAGGCTTTAGATCTAATGGTGGATATTTTGTTGGCCTGTCTTGCCCTAGAATGTAATCGTATTTTATGAGGGTGTTGTACTATGACTGCGGAATAGAGACGGGGATGTATTCTAATAGTTTGATAGTAGTCGTGTTGTCTCTTGATCTCTCAGTGGTGATACTCTTGTGAGAAGCTTGCTCTGCAAGTATATTGTAATCTTTTTGATTTACTGAATAATATAATGGGCGGCTTTTGGAGTGTAGGGTTTTTCTCCCGAAAGGGTTTTCCTCACGTAAATCACTGTGTCGTGGTATGCATGATATTTATGTTTATTTATGTTTAAGTTTTTGTAATTGTTAAAGATTTGTAAAAGTTTTGCATTATTCTCCTCTCAAGATTAGTGTAGGAAGTTGTTCCGCTACCTTTGCTTCCTTACAAGTGGCATCAGAGCTTGATCACCTTTGGTTTCAATTGTGGGTTGTTGGGTTTTTCGAACTAATCTAGATTTGAGTGGGAGCTTGTGCAGAAGATACTTTGTGATCTTGTCGCAGGAATTTTCAAATGGCAAGTTCATCAGGGAAAATAGAGGTGGAGAAATTTTCCGGAAATAATTTTGAAATGTGGAAGTTGAAGATGGAGGATCTGTTGATGGACCGAGATCTGTGGGATGTTGTTGATGAGAATGTTTCAAGGCCTGCAGATCCTACTCAGACTGCTCAATATGATGTTATGGACCGTAAAGCCAAGGGTCTAATCATATTATGCTTGGAAGACTCTATTTAATTAATGTCCATGAGGAGACCTCTGCACAAAAACTATGGAAGAAGCTTGGTGAAATGAATTAGGCCAAATCTTTAGTAAACAAGATTTTCTTGAGGAAGAAGTATTCCTTGGGAATGGAAGAGGGTGGACGAATCACATACCACTTGGAAGCATTCAATATGCTGGTGGCTCATTTGGCATCCGTTGGTGTCGAAATGGATAAGGAGGAGAAATGTCAGATCTTGCTTTGTTCTTTGTTTGATTCGTGGGATTCTCTTATTATGGCTATTGGGAGTACTTACGTTATTTTTAAGACTGAAGATGCGGTGGGTTCTTTGCTTTCTGAAGAGATGAGGAAGAAGGTATCCATCACTGCTAAGGAGGCCCTAAATGTTCGTGGAAGAACTAAGGAAAAAGACAAGAAGAATGAGAAGTGTGACAAATCCAAGTCCAGGGGGAGATCTAAATCTCCTGGAAAGTCCAAAGTTATTTGTTGGAACTGCAGTAAGCCTGGACATGTTCATAAGATATGCAAAGAACAAAAGAAGAAGAAAAAGAAGAAATTTGATTCTATTTTTGGGTCTGAGAAGGAAGATGGCGACGCATTCATTGCAGCTTTGGCAACTCATACAGATAAATGATGCATGGTTAGTTGACTCAAGTGTATCTTTCCATATGACCTTTAATAAAGATTGGTTTTCTGAATATGAAGAATTTGATGGAGGTAAGGTGTACTTGGGTGATGATTCTCATTTAGACATTGATGGCCATGGTAAAGTTAAAATTAGGTTTTTGATGGTAGAATAAAAAGGATTAATGGTGTGTTGCATATCCCTGGATTAACACGAAATCTGTTATCTGTAAGCAAACTAATAGATGCAAGTGTGCAAGTAGTATTTTCTGATGCAAGATGCAAGATGGTAAGAGGTGCTATGGTGATTGCTAGAGGTGTTAGATATAGCACATTGTATAAGCTTGATGCATGCATTGTTGAGTGCAATAGTACTTCTGTGAAAAGCAAGTCTGTGGAAGAAGTGAGGGTTTCACCTTCAACAGATTGTCATGGCTTTTGGGTACCCAAGGGTGCTCTTTCTTCTGAAACAAAGTTACCTAGATAGAAAACTATGTTATGGCACCAAAGACTTGGCCACATTGGAGAAAAGGGTCTAAGGACCTTGAAAAATAAAAAACCTTGTTGAAGGTTTTTCTGATTGTAATCTTGAATTTGATTTTTGTGAGCATTGCATTTATGAAAAACAAAACCGCGTTCAATTTTACTCTAGTCCTCATAAATCTTGTGGTGTGTTGGATCTTATTTATTCTGATGTGTTTCGTCTTGTAGATGTTCCTTTGATTGGTAAATCCACATATTATGTTTCATTTATTGATGATTATAGTAGGACATGGGTATATTTTCTAAAGAGCAAATCTGAAGTTTTCAGTTGATTTAAAGAATTTAAAGCAATGGTTGAGTTGCAAACTAGAAATAAAATAAAATGTTTAAGGACTGATAATGGCGGTGAATTTTGCTCTAATGATTTTGATAGATTTTGTAAAGATTGTGGTATTCATAAACAAAAGACAACTCCGTATTCTCCACAACAGAATGGAGTTGCAGAAAAGAATGAACAAGACACTAATCGAGAAGGCTAGGAGTATGTTAAGTGGTGCTGGCCTAGAACAAAGGTTTTGGGCTAAAATTGTTGCCATTGCCTGTTACCTAATGAATAAGTCTCCTACATCGGCTCTTGTTGATAAGACACCTATAGAGGCATGGTTGGGTCACAAACCTTCATTAAGACATCTTAGAGTTTTTGGTTGTGAGGCATATACACATGTGCCAAAGGAGAAGTGAACAAAGTTGGAGAACAAGGTTGTGAAATGTATCGGATACAATTATGGTGTGAAAGGATACAAGCTTTGGGAACCTATTGCACAAAAGGTAATATATAGTAGAAGCCTTATTTTTAGAGAAACTAAGCCTTCTTCTGTTACATCGCAGCAAAAACAAGGTAAACAGGAAGATGTGATTCAATTTCCTTCTACACCTAAGAAAGTTGAATTGAGGCCCAAGGATAGACAAGAAGTTGAGGAGAGCTCATCTAGCTCTGGATCTTCAAAAGAGGAGGAAGAATCTCCAACTCAACTTGTTCGTAGGTCTACAAGGAATAGACAACCACCTGAAAGGTATACACTTGATGATTGGAGTTGTATTTTCGCTTTGAATACGAACATGGATGAACCCAAATTTGTAGAAGAGGCATTAGGTATGAATGATGCAGAATCCTGGAAGATTGCTATGGATGAAGAAATGGCATCTTTGAAAAAGAATGATACATGGGATCTTGTACAATTGCCTGAAGGACGAAAACTTGTTGGTCACAAATGGGTGTTCAAGAAAAAGATTGGTTCAGATGGAGGTGTTGAGAAGTATAGAGCAAGGTTGGTTGCGAAAAGTTACTCTCAAGTTGAGGGAGTTTATTATGGTGAGATATTCTCTCCTGTTGCAAAAATGACATCCATTAGATTTTTGCTTTCTATTGTTGCTGCTTATAATTTAGAGGTTGAACAAATGGATGTGAAAATTGCTTTCCTTCATGGTGACTTGCAGGAGGATATTTATATGACACAACTAGAGCACAACGTGGTGAAAGGTAAAAGTAAGTTGGTTTGCAAATTGAAGAAATCTTTGTATGGCTTAAAACAGAGTCCTAGGATGTGCTACCAACAATTTGATACATATGTGTTGAGTTTGGGATTTGAGTGTTCTAAATCAGATCATTGTGTTATTATAAAACTGATGGTGATCATTTCCTGTTTATTGCATTATATGTTGATGATATGTTATTTATTAGCAAAGGGAAAGGTATGATTTCAGAACTGAAATCTCAACTTGCTACGAAATTTGAAATGAAATATCTTGGTGCAGCTGGACACATTATTGGGATGGAAATTAAAAGAGATAAAGTGAACAGAAAGCTATGGCTTGGCCAAAGTAAGTATGTCAATTCAATTTTACAATGATTTAGCATGCAGGATTGTAGACCATTGTGTGTTCTTGTTTCAATTGGAACAAAGTTATCTATTTCATATTGTCCAACATCTCCACCAGAGATGGAAGACATGAGCAGAGTATCTTACCAAAGTGCAGTTGGAAGTATGATGTATGCTATGGTTTGTACTAGACTAGACATCACCCAAGCAATGGGAGTTATTTCTAGATATATGTCTAATCTTGATAGAGTTCATTGGAATACAGTTAAAAGAGTCGTCAGATATTTACGCAGTACCTCAGATTATTCCTTGTGTTATCATAGTAATGTGACTGAAGACGAGATTTCCCTTGATATTCATGGTTATGTGGATTCAGATTGGGTAGGTGATATTGATAGTAGACGATCCACCAGTGCTTACGTGTTTACTTTATTTGGTGGTGCAATCAGTTGGATGAGTAAGCGATAGGCTGTGGTTGCTTTGTCCACTACTGAAGCAAAGTATATGGCAGCTACTCATGCTTGTAAAGAAGCCATTTGGCTTAAGAGACTGTGTTCAAATATTGGAATAAAACAAGGTGCAATGACAATTTATTGCGATGGTCAAAGTGCGATATGTCTAGCCAAGAACCCGTGTCAGGACCAAGCACATTGATGTATAGTATCATTTTGTTCGAGATATGGTCAAAGATGGCAGGGTGAAACTGGTTAAGGTAGAGACTTTAATGAATGTTGTTGATTCTTTAACTAAGCTGTGAGCACAACGAAGTTCAGATGGTGTTCAGAGATTATGGGGCTCTCGGCCCCTAGCAATTAAGAGACAATGTTTACTCCCTCTTGGTGCTCTTGCAAGGTGTTCGACAATTGGGAGATTTGTTGGGAAATTATGTCTCAACTTTGCAATTATATAAAGGTTATTGTTGACAGGATATATATATATGAATATACATATATATATATTTCCTAGTTACACCGATAGGTGTAATATACAAAAGCATCAAGGGGGAGAAGTGGGATGCGTGTAAACAATTTTTTGTTAACTTTTTCAGGAAACTACTGAAATGGCCGACATACATTAGATAAATGATACATTGTAAATCTAGACCGTTAATTATTAGGTTTTAGATCTAATGGTGGATATTTTGTTGGCCTATCTTGCCCTAGAATGTAATCCTATTTTATGAGGGCACTCTATTACGGCTGCGGTAGAGAGATAGGGATGTATTCTGAGAGTCTGATAGCAGTCATGTTGTCTCTTGATCTCTGAGTGGTGATACTCTTGTGAGAAGCTTGCTTTGCAAGTATATTGTAATCTTTGTGATTTACTGAATAATATAATGGGCGGCTTTTGGAGTGTAGGGTTTTTCTCCCGAAAGGGTTTTCCCCACGTAAATCACTGTGTCGTGGTATGCATGATATTTATGTTTATTTTTGTTTAAGTTTCTGTAACTGTTAAAGATTTGTAAAAGTTTTACATTATTCTCCTCTCAAGATTAGTGTAGGAAGTTGTTCCGCTACCTTAGCTTCCTTACAAAAATGGCCTAAAAAAAATCCATCCCCAAAATGCGCCCCCCATCCTGACACCCCCCTCGTCCCAAAAACTTGGTGGAACCTATATATTAAATAAAAATGCCAATTGGTTACAATTTTCCATATTTTGATTTTCCCGAAAATCATGTATCTAATTCCTCTCTCGACAATAATTCATTTTGAGGTATGATACCCAAGTTACCAAGATAGAAATCAAAGGTTGTCTGAAAGTGTACAAGTACAACTTCTATTAGTTCTATGATCTATCGATGTCATCTTTTATTCTTGATCCAGTCCAAACCTGTACAGACACCTTATCTATAGACTATAATCATTGTCAGGGACTCAAAGTTACAACTTCTAGAATACGAATTCCGAAGCCTCGAAATGATCAATGATGTGTATATTAATAGTATTTGACTCATTTCTAGTTGCTTAAAATAAATAAAACATAATTCCATGTAATGTCCCCATTTTTTTTGCGAGCATCAGAATTTGAAGGATTAGCCTATCAGTTGACCCTCGTAGGCTAGTGTGGTGGATTAGAGGGTTCAATTTGGGCATTATGGAGCTCTCCAGGTGGCAGTTATCAGTGTTTATCTCTCCAAATCCTTCTTATGTTTAGAGGCATTGTTATTCAGAGGTCTATGGTTCAATTTTGAGAGACTTACTATTTATAGTAAGTCAGCGGATATTAGAGAGTGACCCTTACTATTTTTAGTAAGGCAGTTGGTTGCACAGAGGATACAATGGTTGACTTCCAGGTTTAGACGAAACTGAGTAATAATGATTATTTGTGGAGTTGTGCTATTTAATTATTAATAAAGTGATTACTTTATTAATAATTAATTATAAGGTGCAATTATAAAGTTTTAAATTCACTTTATGTCTGATGGGGCCATGACCCTCAAAAAGGTCACTTAAAGTACATTAAATAATATTATTTAATGAGCGCCGATTTATTAAAGCATTTATTAAAGTGAAAGGTAAATATTGAATATCATTTTAAATGATTTAAAAAGAGACTTCTGGAAGGGGATCGACCTAATTGGAGAAGCTTATAAATATGCCATTGAAAAGTAAAGGAAAGCATCATTGGATCATTTTTACATATTGGATTTGTGCTTTTGGAGAGCTTGGCTCTTGAGGATGGAAACCTAGGGTTTTCAAATTTCTCGATCATTGGGAACGAAAACTCTCAGTGATTGGCATAACTGAGGTTGTTAAAGATCTTCCGAAGGGTTGCCCCGTGGATTGGCTTCATCCAAAAGTCAAGATTACGCTTCATCAGATTTGCAGGAGATATTCGGAATAAGGGTTTCAGCATCTTTTCAAGTTCAAAAGATTATTACTGGGTATCTTTCTTTGTAAAGCTTTCAAAAATTTATGCAATATCAATAAAGCTTCATTTTCAGCATTTATCTTTGTTTCCAGCTGTATATCATTGCATGTTATGCTTCAGAAATTGTTAATTTCTTGCATGCATATTTTTTGTTTGGTAATCATTGAGAAAATATATAAAAATTACAAACCCTAGTCACTCAGCATCAGGTTTCAGAGGTTAGAGACAGACAGGTCTCTTACAGTGGTATCAGAGCCTAAATCCTGCCATCCTGTGTTGGTTTATAAAAAAAATAAAAATAAAAATTGAGGTTATCGGAGTTGATAGTTTTGCAGAGATAAATCAATCGTAATTTCCAGGGTTGAGAATATTGTCAGAGTGTGGTTTGTTGAAAATTTTACGGCATCCTTCCTCTAGCTAGGTGCAGGCATAATTATCAGCAGCGATTCATATCAAAAAAAGAATAAATAGGATAAGACAAAGGGCCCGACAAGAGAAGTTTGTTTTTTTTTTCAAGAGGCCGATATAATATGGAGCAGATTATTTCTTGAAGACTTCTGCCAAAGAAATATTGGAAGGCGTTTCATTTTTCAATTGGTGTTAGAAAGGATAAATTAGTTTTGAGTTGAATATTCCCGTCAGAGCAAATATTTAAATCGATTTCTTATTTGTGAAATTGTGGTCAGCATTGAGGACGCGATTTACTGAGGAAAGAGAAGGGATGAACGATTTGGAATTTGTGGATAAGACAAAAACACAAATCTTCATCGAATCAATTGATACCTGGTGGACTTCCATTGTATTGGCGTGTATTTTTGAAAGGTTGATATTCGACGCCAAGCTGGTTTGTATTTTGTATTCTATGGTCACCGCCTTGCTAGGAAAGACAGATGACAAACGTCTTCAGCTGTCGGGAGCAGCTAGTGAGAGAGACAAATCCAGTCATTCAAAGTGCCACGCATGCAGTCAAGGGGATCGCACTTAGAAGAAGACAGATTTTATCGGGCCTTCTCATAGATTTGACACCATTCAGAATATCATGGCAACTCAAGCGCTGCCTGGGATCAAAATTTAATTATATGAATATCGACGTGGGCCAGCAGATAAAGGAGTCAAAAAATTTTTTTTATGTTGCCGATATTATATTTTGGAGGAAGCCATAATTATCTGGAGGAAGTCGTGATTGGTTTCTTTTGCTAGCCAAAAAATTCAAGTCTGCCGCTACAAACAAATTAAGCAGATGTGGAAGAAATGACAAGTTGGAAAGGTCGACGCAATTGATAGAAAGACCTTCGTCTCATCAATATAGAGGAAATTTGAATATTTAATATTATAAAGATTATCATTTAGAAATATCGATGGGAAGATATTGACGGAGGAGTTAGCAAAATTACCAGTTGACAGCCCCAGATCATTCAAGGTGAATCATATAAGACGAATGAATATTTTATGAAGCCGACAGACAAGGAATAAAGAGAATCGCACTATAAAGGGGACGCCTTATACTTATTGTCAGGAGCTGCTAATATTTGTCAAATCTCTTTACAAGTGCCACAAGAGACAAAATAGGGGATTATATGTAGTCGGGTGTTGCTTGAAGTTATCGAAGTCAATAAAGCCGGCATAAGACAAAAGAGGAAATCGCACCAAGTGAGGGACGATTTCTATTGAAAATAACTGCGGAATGTTTGGAGCATTCTGCAACTTCAGAAATTGACGGTGAAGAAATAATACGGCACACAGGGAACTGTCCTTAGCATATGTTCAAAAGCATCGACCAGGTTCTTATCCACTTTGCATAAATTGTTTACAATGTGCAATCTAGTGATTCGTTGTCACAAGCAGCAACATTAAGATTGTTTAGGTGATAGCTGAGTTTACATCCTGGAACAATATCAGCTTTCTTAAGGTATTTCAATCTCTTGGAAGAAAATGAACATTAGCTGCAATTACTCATAATTGTATTACAAATTCTATTCAAATTGGAGTTTGGAGTGTTGCACCGGAAGTGTATGACATATCTGTACTATTGCATGAATTTTTTCAGTCAACTTTACTATTGGAAAAAGCAGAAATCCTATGCTTTGCATCTCACTTTAATTGGCAGTCAGTTGGCATGTTTAGAGTAAGTCTTTTAGTTTTCATGCATTCTAATCATCACATAAAGAAGGAAACATCATCAGAACAGCTTACAGCAGTGTACATACAAAGTGTTTGATAGTTTTCAGCATATATTAGTGGGGAAAATTAAGGCAAACAGCTTCATCGTTTTCCCAGCCCCGTTTGAGAAATGAGTTCCAGCAGTGGAGACATAATGGATTCAGGTGATGGAAAATGGTTAGCCCGGAGGTTATATAAACAGGGTGAAAAACTTGGTAAACCATCACAATCTAGATATGATGCATTATGTATTTTGAGTAGGCTGGAAGAAATTTTAAGTTATGTAGAACAGTCAGCTTCAACCGTGCTTCAGATAGCGTTGGTTCCTGCAATGAAAGCTTTGGGTGAGCATAGGTACTTGAGACACAGCGACAACGAGGTTAGGCTCATGGTTGCCCTATGCATCAGTCAATTTTTGAAGATCACAGCTCCTCAAGTTACTTATGGCGCGAACCTCATGGGTGAGGTGTTTCAGCTGATTATTGACAGTATGGTTGGGATTGATGACATTGGTAGTCCTACATTTAGAAGAAAGGTTAAGTTATTGGAGTTGATGGCACTGGTGAGGTCATGCGTAGCCATGCTTGATTTTGACCAGCATGATTTGGTGTTGTAGTTATTTAAACTCTTTGTAGAGTCCATCAATTCAGGGCATGACAAGCATATACAGGACTACATGAGAGATATCAAGACTTACATTGTTGATAATCTTGATAACATATCTCAGCCCATTATGACACTTCTCCTAGCAGTTCGCAAGCGAGAGAAATTGACAACTCCAGCTGCTTATGTCTTGGTGTGTAGTGTCTTTGACTGGTGTAAAGACAAGTTGGGACCCTATTTGGTTGAGGAGGAGCAAGTGCAAGAAAAGAAGGTGAGTTTTGAAGAGAATATTGACATTATTAACGCTCAAAAAGTTGTTATCAGTCATGATAACAATTCTGATTTTTGTAACAGCAGTAGTAAAACTTTGCATCAGCTTGAGACAATAGTGATTACGCATGTGCAAGATGTTACCAATGAGTTGTCACATGAAAATACTCAAGAAATGAGTACTAAAGATGCATTGTATGACATGGATTCATGTCCTGGTAAGTCTGATCTTTATTATCAGACCTTAGAAAATGAATCAGATAATTCATTTGATGACAATGAATCCAAAGATAGTGATGTGGATGGACATGCAGTCACCTTGGAGGTGGAAGTGTGTGAAGATACTGTTATATCAGTAGCTTCTACCTTATCAGGTGAGCCATCCCTTGAGGTACATAGCAGCAGTACCTTAGCTGATGATGTGTGCAAATATGATAGCACACACGATGTTGCTTATCATGTGGTGAGTGACGTTGATTCAGCCTCATATCACAGTGCGGATGACAAATCGGAAGATTTGTGTGGAAATGTTTCGTCACAAGGGTATCATCATTTAGCAGGGCAATTGAAGGTTAATGACAGGATGGTTGCCACAACCATTGAGCATTTTCATGTTGCTCGTCAGATGCTGGCCACCTATGGTCGGAGTACTCCTTTGACAAATGAGCACGGTGATAGTGTTTTTTCCCTAGCAGAGTTCCATGAACTACGAGAAGCCATTAGGATAATGAAACAGAATTACTTATAGTTATTAGCTGACAGGGATTATCTTCTCGAGTGGGGTTGCACTTGCTACAATGCACTGAAGGGGAAGGAAGAGGAGGTTGATGAGCTCATCATGAGCTTGAGATGACTATGGATTCATTGCAATGCCCCCAGTTGGCCCTTCAGGAGTCACAGTCATGGTTGGATGAACTTACCGTGGAATTGAGTTTGACACAGTCTCCACCAGTTGTAGATACAGTAGAGTTACATACAATGGCAGTCGGTGAGGATCATATATCCACGGGTTGTAGAGAGGATGTGCTAACATCCACGCCGGATACAGGGGCAGTTGGCTTAGTTGGGATGAGTACTTGGATTGAGAGCAGCAAAGGACAACATGTTACATCAGGGTCTCATGTGGTCAGTACTATGACAAATGATGTAGGTTCGATAGCTGATAGCTCTTGTGTGGCTTCGATGGATTCTTCAGAGAGTTGTGTTAGTACACGACATTACTCCATCTTCACAGGGGACTCGCAGAGTGTCATCTGGTTGGGAATATGGCTCTCATATTGATTTGTTTCCATCTCCTGGAAGCAAATCTGTTACTTCATCCCATGCAACTAATTTTGGATGCCAGCTTGTTGTTTTTTAGAGTCAGAGGGATTAGTTGCTTGATTCGAGTGTTGTTAGTGATGAGCCATTGACAGAGGTTGGAGCATTTTACCACAATTGCATAGTGAGGAGTGCTCATCACTTCTCTTTTGATCCACACACAGAGGACTTGATGATGCATCGGTGTGGATTGGCTTCGGGATTATACCATCCTTTGTGGGAGGGGTATTCACCATCTTCAGTAGATGGAGTTAGTAGCTGCAAGTACCCGAGTCCGTTATTTGTGGGGGATCACTTGCAGAGTCAGCACATCCATGGGAATCTAGCAAAGGATGGAGATGGTTGTTGTGATACAGACACTTTTGGATGTTCATATCTCCATAGTACGGATGGATGTGTGTACAGATTATATTGGGATCCAGGTGGTGACAGAGTTAGTGTTGCAGTTTGGATGGGTCCCATGGGTGTACTTGACCATTTTCAGCATGGTGAAGTTGAGATTAGTTTTGCACAGAGGAAGTCAGAGGGTATCAGACATGGTAGACTTCCATTCTGGGTTTGGGATCCAGGAATAGCTTGTGCAGTGGTGTTTTTGCTTATACTTCAGGAGTCAGTTAGAGACATGTGGAACATTTCATAGTTCTTCTTTTGGGCCTTCCGAGGTATGGAGTTTCTTTGCGGTGAGGATTGCTTGGGGACAAGTAATTTCAAGGAGAGCGGACTGTAATGTCCCCATTTTTTTTGCGAGCATCAGAATTTGAAGGATTAGCCTATCAGTTGACCCTTGTAGGCTAGTGTGGTGGATTAGAGGGTTCAGTTTGGGCATTATGGAGCTCTCCAGGTGGCAGTTATCAGTGTTTATCTCTCCAAATCCTTCTTATGTTTCGAGGCATTGTTATTCAGAGGTCTATGGTTCAATTTTGAGGGACTTACTATTTATAGTAAGTCAGTGGAGATTAGAGAGGGACCCTTACTATTTTTAGTAAGGTAGTTGGTTGCACAGAGGATACAATGGTTGACTTCCATGTTCATACAAAACTGAGTAATAATGATTATTTGTGGAGTTATGCTATTTAATTATTAATAAAGTGATTACTTTATTTATAATTAATTATTAGGTGCAATTATAAAGTCTTAAATTCACTTTATGTTTGATGGGGCCATGACCCTCAAAAAGGTCACTTAAAGTACATTAAATAATATTATTTAATGAGCGCCCATTTATTAAAGCATTTATTAAAGTGAAAGGTAAATATTGAATATCATTTTAAATGATTTAAAAAGAGACTTCTGGAAGGGGATCGACCTAATTGGAGAAGCTTATAAATATGCCATTGAAAAGTAAATGAAGGCATCATTGGATCATTTTTACATATTGGATTTGTGCTTTTGGAGAGCTTGGCTTTTAGAGGATGGAAACCTAGGGTTTTCAAATTTCTTGATCATTGGGAACGAAAACTCTTAGTGATTGGCATAACTGAGGTTGTGAAAAATCTTCCGAAGGGTTGCCCCATGGATTGGCTTCATCCAAAAGTCAACATTGCGCTTCATCAGATTTGCAGGAGAGATTCAGAATAAGGGTTTCAGCATCTTTTCAAGTTCAAAAGATTATTACCGGGTATCTTTCTTTGTAAAGCTTTCAGAGATTTATGCAATATCAATAAAGCTTCATTTTCAGCATTTATCTTTGTTTCCAGCTGTATATCATTGCATGTTATGCTTCAGAAATTGTTAATTTCTTGCATGCATATTTTTTGTTTGGTAATCATTGAGAAAATATATAAAAATTACAAACCCTAGTCACTCAGCATCAGGTTTCAGAGGTTAGAGACGGACAGGTCTCTTACATTCCAAAACTTCTTGCTTATGGTTCTCAACAGTCCACAAACTCAACCTCAAAACTCCAATCAAGACCTCTTTTATTTTCTGATTCGAAACTACATAACCAAATTTTATGTCATATTTTGACACCACCTACATTAATCTCCGTGTTTCCATATAAATGAAATTCAAAGATTGAATTTCCAGCTAGCTAAAAGTTATGGTTTACTCAAATAGAATGAAGTTTTGATAAACTCAATTTCATGAACTTCAAGCAACTAGATTATGCAAATCTAGTACTAGCCAGTAACATTAATTGCAAGAAAGTTGAATCCTATTTAACAGAATAAACTTTTGATAAGATCAATTTCATGAATTTCAAGCATAATCTAGTACTAGCTAAAAATATTAATTGCAAGAAAGTTGAATCTTATATTACAGAAAGATTACAATATGTAAAAGATTCTTACAAGCCAACTTCTCGCTGGTGGTGCATTTTATGCTGATTCTCAGCCATGATACTGAACCAATCTGCAGTCTCTGGGCCTATTATACTACCAGGAACTATTGGAAGATTAGGACAAGGATTCCATATCTGCAGATACCTTATCTTGTTAGGTAAGGCCAGAGGGAAGTACAGGTAGTTGCACGTTCTATGCAGCCAATCAGAGAAATTGTACTATTTGCATCAACTTACTTTGATTGAACTATCGATGCCACTTGTTGCAATGGTGGAGTCAAAAGGATGACACTGCACACAGTTCACGACTGAAAGAACCCAAGAAATGTTAAAGAGATGAAGGAATATACATAATGAAGTTAAAATGCTAAGACACTTTAGATGCAGCATACCATTTTCATCTCCAATTAGCACTTTCATCAACCTCCCTGTTCTCTTATGCCAAATGAACCATCGTCCATCATCACTTCCACTAGCAACAAAATCTCCTGTGAAAAGTGCAAGCAGAATACTTAAAATGGAAACACAATAACTAAGAGCAATCAATTCACCATCAAGCTCTGGAATGATACCATCTTTTCTTTTCCTACTGATAAAAATAATATGATTGAATTAGTTGTAAATTTGCATACAAATAAACATCAATTACTAAGTGAGTAGATTACATTCAACATCAAAATAGTACAGTTCAAATCAAAGACATTGCATTTAGTTTTAACAGAAACTTAAAATATGCAGATTGGACAATTCACTCTACAGAACTTCATTGATGAATGGCAGTAACTTTTTCTAGAAAGACTATATAATCCATTCTCTATACTTCTCAAACAGACAGACCATAACAATGCACAAGAAATTCAATCAATTCAATATGTTTAGCCCTAGCCTCATATCCAAACAAGAAGTAGCTAAAGAATAAAGGAGGAAAGGATAATACATTTCCAATGGCAAAACTCTCATTGAGCTGTGAAATTCTGCATGGAGAACATGCCAAAAAGAAAAATTCAAAGAAACTGATCTCAAAATGGATCTGGTTTTGTGCTTATTGGCATGTTTTGAGACAGTAGACAATTTCTTGTATGCTGGAAAATGTTCAGGGTGGTATGGGATATCCATGTGCAGGCAGCTAAAATGTGAAATACCATTGTGAATGACCCTATACCACCATGAATAGCAGAATACTGTGGCAAACATATCATTACTCACTGGAAAAAAGTGGTGAATTCATTTTGCACTCATGCACATCCAGTGATGTTGCAGAATTCAAATTTTTTCACTTTTTCTTTGATAGTCATTTCAACTTTCAAATGGCAAGGGAGTCTATTTGTACCATGTTAGAGGTCAAATTGTATATTACTTGTCTTAATTCTCTTGGTTGAGAGCTGTTAGTGAGATTGCTCTCTTGTATTGTCTCTTGTTTGTGACCGTTGTAGAAGTTATATGAGCAGAGAATTCATTTGGGAGTTTTTACTGATTCTTGAGGAGTGAGTCATCTTGTTTAAGTTCTGTGGAAGGTCCAGGGGTTGCGGAATCAATCTTTGTAAGCCATTTTGAGCACTAACTGAATGTAACTCACAATTTTCTATAGTCTCTACCCACAAGAGATTTCTCCAGGGTATCTTGGTCTCATTTTTATGGTGTCTGAAACTCTCATATTGTCTCATACTGTCTCTTTCCTTCATTTCATTTGCTTAAGTATTTCAGTCATTAGCTATACATTCTAAGACTAACAATATCCATTGTCAATAACTAGCTGAGGAACATCCTTCTAGTTCATGGATCAGAAATCATATTAATATCCACTAATGACCAAAAATAGACAGAAGGGACCGGAATATAAATCAGGTACAATAGCAAAGGGCTAAGGCAGAAAAGGCCCTATACATGAAGCAAAATCCAAAAAAGTGAGAATAGCATATATATATAGTATGAGAATGCTCTTCAAGGAACATCTAGGGCTAAGGGGGTTGGGATGGACAATCCAAGGAGGCAACCAGTTCCACATAGAACCTCCCTTAACATTCAAAGCCAAAGAACTATTGACAACAGGATTGCACCTAAGATATTTGTCATGGAAGAAGGGTGTGAGAGGATCTCTAACATTAAGAAGAAATAGAGCTACAACCATTAAAGTGAGAGTCGAGGTGCCAAGCCAAAGCTGTAGTAGATCACAAGGATAAGCAATGCCTCACTGATCTATCCCCATCCGCACATGGATCAATAGTATCCAAAGGACACTTCATGCTTCCAACATTTGTGACAGGCTGAAATAAGTAATCAATCTAGTAAATTTGGGACCATCATCAAGAGATCTAAACCTGAACCTGGTGACCTTGTAAAGAAGGGCTGAGCAGCTTTAATCAGGGTAGTAAATGAAAATACATATAATACAACCAAAATCTTTATATAAACAAAAGCACCCCTCCACAAATTTCACATAGATTTGACATTTGAAAACAAAATGCTCCTTAGACTCCACCTCATGAAGAGAACAAAAGCTACACAATCTTTCACTCTATTAAATATGGTCTATCTCATAAAGCTAGTGGGAGCAAACTTGCAAGTGACCAAGGGGAATCCTAAAACTGTGAAACCAATGATGCTCAAGATTGATTTTCCAAATAATGGTGTCATCAACAACCTGCAAGAAACGCTTAGCATAGAAAGCTAGTTTGGTGTTGAGAGAAATCAAAGAGGGAGTCCAAATAGCCTAGATATAATGATAAAAAAAATCCTATCTCACAAGGAAAACATAAGGAGTATCTAAAAGGAGGAAGCTGGTCCAAAGAAATGTCAATAGATTTGAAGAGCAAACACATCTCAGAGAATTGACAACGTTGATACCTAAGGGGCCCAAATAGACAATCTCCTATGAGGAACAAAGTGACAAAAAAAAAAGATTATCTCACATAGGACAAAGCAAAACACCCATGGATCTAAGCCCATGAATAACCAAGCGAATTTGAGGATACTCTTGAGACCAAGGGGTTGATCAGCAAATTTGACCTAGAAAATACACTAAGGAACCATTTGTTTCCACTTGATCATATGCTAAAGCATAATTGTTTGAATCCTGACAATTTGAGCCCTATCATAAGAACCAAAACTAAGGCCCCAAACCTCAAAATGATACAATCTTGTAGGGTTGACCATTGTCCCAAAAAGGCACATCTTCAAAGGGAAATTCTAGAAATGTACCTAAAAACATTGGCACTCAAGATCAAACGTGAGGTGTATCCCTTGTAAAGATGAGATTGAGAGGCAAGCCAAAAGGAGAGAAAACCTATAAATTGAACTCTGAAATAAGTATAATTAGTGGTTAACTACATAAGGCCCCCTTTGTAGAAGAAATTAAACTTAGGAAGTGCATCTTTGGTGTTTTATTAAGGTTGACCACAAGCTAGGAAGATCACAAAACTCAAAATTTGCATCAAGTTATCTATACAAGAGATTAGAAGAATGAGAGAGATGGACCACTTCATTAGAAAATAGTAAAATAGCAATCAAAACATGATGAAGTAGGCAATTGTCATCTGCATGGGTTCGTTGTCTAAGAAAATCATCAGGCTCCTCAACATTAATATCGAAGAGGGTTGGTAAGAGAGGGCAACACTACTTTACTAATGTGCTCTAGACAAACTCAAAGAAGCCATTAGGAATCCAATAATACCCAACAACTATCTCATACGATAGTGGTAATGAGAGTATCGAAAATGCCAATGTATTGCAATTTCTATAATAGCAAATGTTGTAGGATGGAGTCAAAGGCCTTCTTACAGTCTACAAACAACAAAATACTTTAGAAGACCAACAACAAACCCCCTCAATGATAGCACAAAGTGTGAAAATGTGGTCAATAATCTAAAAATCCTTCTTGGAGCTAGTCTAGTCCATGGCCCTCAATTCCCTATCTTCCAATACCTAGGAAAGCAACCTATCCAATATTGTGGCATTGAGCTCCACATAAGTAAACCCAATCATAATTGTCCTATAATTAGTTGGATTGGAGTGATCCCCAAATTTGTGAATGGGGTGGATAATATGTTATGCCCAAGCATAAGAGGACCCAAAATGCACAACCTCATTCAATAGCTATGAAATGAAGCATGTGAATCCACACCATATTTGAGAAACTCAACAAGGAGACCCTCATAATCAACCACTTTGCTGGAACAAAGCTTAAAATAACTCTCTGAACACAACTTGTAGAAAACAAGTGACAAGAGGGGGAGAGAGGCAACTAGTGGTTGTTATGATTTCCAAGATTATAAAGCAAAAAACCAAGAAACTTCGACAAATTACATGCACACAATAAACCTAATTGACATTATCAAAGAGTTGATACAAGACATGTTTTGAATGTATGTAGAAACCTTGCATCTATAAGCAAGGTGGTCAAGGTAGGCAAGTTGAACACAATGATTGACTACCCTCCAATAATGAAACACTTGTTAACTCACATGATAAGTGTTTTGTGAGTGGCAACTGTGCATGCAAGAGGTGTCTCACAAAGTCACTAGTAACACCAACACCCCCCCCCCCTCCCCACAAAAGTGCAACTTAGGAAGTAATGTATGCAACATAATGATGGGTCCCAACTACTAGCCAAGTTAGGTACCCATGTTCAATACAATCTCTTATAGAGCGGAGTAAAGGAGAAAACCCAATGGGAACAAAACTCCTCCCCAAAAAGAGATGATACAATGAAGAGAGACTACATAGCCCCCCCATAAGATGATGATGACTTCTTTGAATGTTGCTCAAACAAAGAGAATAACTCATGCATCCAAAGAGATTTTGTTAGAAATAACTTAGATTAAAAAATGAACTCTCAACTTGGCTAGGTACAATATTTTGGGAAGGGTTATGCTAGTATGGATCTAATACCATGTTATGATTTCCAAGATCATAAAGCAAAAAACCAAGAAACTTCCACAAAATACAGGTACACAATAAACCTAATTAACATTATCAAAGAGTTGATACAAGACATGATTTGAATGTACATATAAACCTTGCATATATAAGCAAGGTGGTGAAGGTAGGCAAGTCAAACACAATGACTGACTACCCCTCCAATGATGGAACAATTGTTAACTCACATGACAAGTGTTTTGTGAGTGGCAAGTGTGCATGAAAAGAGGTATCTCACAAAGTGAGTACACATGTCTCAACCACATGAGGTGAGACAAAATTCTAGAAGTCCCTGAGCGGAGACTTAAGAAATGTGAATGGGACTCTCCTAGGTAGGCTAATAGCTAACTAGTTTGATAAAGTCACTATTTACACCAACAGTTGTAAGCTCGTCAAGGATATCATAAAGAGAATTAGCATAGGAGACCCAATCAAATATGGTAATATGAACCATGGGGGAGTTCCCTGTGAGGAAGGTATGCCTAAAGATCTTAGGGGAGTTATGAAGAGTAGCAAGGAGCTCATTCCGCATTGATCCAAGAAACTTTTGTCTCTTATGCTGAAGGATATGGCAATAGTGTCCATGGGTGGTACAAAGGGAGGGGCAGTATGAAGATAAAATGAAGTTTCCAATGCATGGCTTTGCACACATTGTCAAACCAATGATATATAGGGAAAAGACAATTAAACCAGGGTTAGGTAGAATAATGGACCATGTGGGAAAAAGATTCAAGGGCAGCCTCCAAACAAGCATCATAGAGAAACTCGTACAAGGCAGCAGCAGTAGAAGGTGGAAGGGAGTAGAAGTTGAACATAAGTTGTGAAAGTTGAGAAGCATAGTCAAGGAAGTAATCATCATCAAAATGGATCATGGTAGAACATTTAGGTCATGTCTGTGAAGACCACTACAACTGAATTTCAAACACAATTATCATCCAACCATGACTTCACCCCAAAGTTAATAAGGCACTCTCCCACATATCCTTGTGTGCCTAAATGTCCCCATTTCTCTTCTTTCTCACTTTTCATGGATTGCCTCATTTTGTCTTCTCAATTTATCAAGACACAAGTACTTTATCAAGATTAACAAACAATTTCTCTTCAACCTCATTCTCCACTTGAACACCTTGCAATATTTCTCTTCGATATGTCTACTAGGAATAAAATCATGACTAGTAAACCTAAGATACATGCTTCCAATGTCTACATATTTATATTACAGTATGATAGGGTTAATAGCAAAATGCTGTCTAGAAAATTTATTAGGAGGAACTGTAGCTTGAGTAGTATGTTCTATGTAAATTTTTGTATAAAATGTTGGTCTTAAGAATTGCCTCTATATGCTTAAAATCAGTATCCTCTAGATATATTCCAAAAATCCACCATCATAAGAATTGGAGAATCTTCTTGTATTTTACTCACTTAGGAGATTCTAATGTTGTATCCTTCTATCCTACTCTAATATATTTATCTTATTTCAGTAGAGAAAAAACTATCCACTAGAATGCCAAAGATCCTTTCCATTCATGGCACCATTGAAAAAAATTCCCTTTCTAATCACAAATCTATAATGAATTTATGAGATTTTCATTAATTGGGGATAAAATCACTAGTATTCAAACAACCTTGTTGACTTAGTAATTGTTTAATTTTCTCCTATATATGATTTACAGAATAAAGCAATGATTAACCCATGACTAATCAATTGAAAATGGATACAATCAAGAGAATTTGGTAGAGCATTGGTGTTTCAGCTTGTCCTCCAATTCTCTTTGCATTGTTTGCATGTTAACCCCCATTATATAGCATTAAAGCATAGTGGGAACTACTAATATCATTTTTATTAGTTCAAACTTGGAAAAAATTGTGCTACATCAATCATCTAAGGCCAATCTACCAACATCATTATAGTCATTTTGTGTGTTATCAAACTATGAAAATGATGGCTCATTGCATTTACTACAAAAATAACAACACTAAAATGCCTGAATGCAATCAAATTCTAAACTTGCAAACAGCAAAGTATGACATATGAAAATGGCAAAGGTCCATTCATATTTTCTAATTAATTCTCAGATTTATTCAGGCAATCTATATTATCAGTCAATTTCAAATCACATATTTAATCTAGTTTTGAATATTTAGCAATGTTCCCTAGGGACATGTCATTGGGGCATAGATACAATCCCATCCCCTTTTTAAAAAACTGGTGTGTCCCCCCTTTTTTTGTTAATTTCTTTATGCCCTAACATCCTGAGTAGGTCAAGGCATTCCTGCACACTTGCGCCATTTAAAGAGAATAAAAAGGTGGAAGGCTTCTTGTGTGCATTTTGTGACTGAAATCAAGCATTCTCAAGCAAACTGGAGAGGACATTAAGGAGTCTAGGTAGCCTTCCAAATTTAGCAATGCTAAATGATGAAACACACAGTTATACTGAGAGGGGGGCTGAATCAGTATAACAACAATCTTTTACTTTTCACAACTTAATCACCACAACAATATCAATCACACAAGATCTAACAATTATGCAACACAATAAGAACACATGATTTACGTGGAAACCTTTACAGGAGAAAACCATGAAAAAAATATTGCTTATATAAAACTTCTCTTACAATCTTTGTAGGCACAAACCCACTAGAGACCCCAATCCCTACTTACAAGATTTGCAGGCACCAACCTACTGGAGAAACCGATCCCCACTTACAAGATTTACAAGCACCAACCTATTGCAGACACCAATCCCCACAACTCAGCACCAACTCAGTAAGAGACACCAATCTCTTCTAAATTGGAAGGCACCAACCTCTCCAAAGTTTGCTCCAAAACTTCACTTATTTCTTCTCCAATTCAACCTTAATCTTTGCTACAAATCTCCCTTATATCTCTACTCAAGTTCACCTTATATCTTTGCTCCAAATCTGCCTTATATCTCTGGTCAAGTTCACCTTATATCTCTGCTCCAAAATGATGCAATTTCTGATCCAAATTCTACTCCAAATCAGGCACAATGTCTGCTATAAATCTCCCATAAAGGTCTGCTTCAAATCAGGCACAATGTCTGCTATAAATATGTCTTAAAGGTCTGCTCCATATCAGGCACAATGTCTGCTATAAATCTGCCTTAAAGGTCTGCTCCAATTTAGGCACAATGTCTGCTCCATTTCTTCTTAAATATGCTATTTCTTCTCCTAATCTCTGCTCTTAAAAGGAACAATTTTACATTGAAGAACTTACTTTCTAACCTCCAAAATAACTTGTATTTATATCCAAATCATGCACTTTACCAAAATTAGGTCAGCCAATATTTGACATAAAATTTATTTAAAAAATTTAAATTCACCTTTCAAAGTAGGTCAGCCATCTTTGACAAATATTAATTTCATGTGAGGTCAGACATCCATGGGAGATAACACTTCCTTAAGGGGTTGGCCCCTTTAATTAATATTCTATTTTAATTCCTACCTTTTAAATCTAGAGCTTCCATAAGTAGATGGAGGTCAGCCATAAAGAAATTAAATCAAACTCTTATTATTCCTTGTCTTCAATCAACGAACTTTTCATCACGGAAGTCTTGCTTTGAAATCAATGATAATAATTCTAACAATTTTGTCCATATGCCTTTGACATCAATGACACTATTTCCAACACTAAATTGATAGTGCCCACCTGACGGAATTTGACACGTGATTCCAGTCCATTCACACAGGAATTAGGAAGACTTGTTCCTCAAAAAAATTCCAATTGAGCCAAAATGCATTCACAAACAAATGATAAACATCAACGCTAAGGAATTCATGTTGCTATACAAAAACAGAGTATAGACAGGAGAGTATCACTGGTTGGAAGCAAGGAATCAAGCCCACAAGAAGAGATCCTTATTCCTCATGTTTTTCAGTGGAAATACATTGAACTGTTAAAACCTAATTTTTAGTTTAACAATGTATTCAATGTGTCTACAAGTCTAGGCACACTAACATCAAGTGAGTTAAATTTACTGACACAATAATTGAGTTTGTTTCAGACTGGCATTGCCTCAGACACCCATGCAGTCTCTCCCTTTCAATTGGATACAAATTTTCAAGAGCTCTATGCTTCGTGGACCCATGCTAATGTTTTTAGTAGACATATTTAAATGTTAGCATTTTTAAATTTTCAGCTTCTTTTAGTTTGCAAAGTCACTTTTTGGGCATTATATATTAATTTTTATTTTTAAAATAGAGGTACAAATTTCTCTATATTATTTTAAGTCTTAACCATTGTTCCTTTGCTGTCCCCAACATTCAAAATTGTTTTACCATCCTTGAAAACCTGTCCACCTGTCCTTGAAACAATGATAAACAGTAATTTTAAGTCTTAGAAGAGATTCAAAACATTATGTAGGCCAAATCTCAATACTCTTAAAATTTATTTCTCTATTTGTTTATGACAATTGTTAGAAAATGGTACAAATTATGTCCAGACAATAGAAATAATTTTGTTTGTACCTTGATGGAGTCCTACTAGATATTGTATTTGATGCACAATGTCCCCATCTGCATGATGACTACACAATTGCCTGGCAAGAAACAATCCAACAATGGTATTTTTCATGGAGAGGTTTTTGAAGGCTATAATAGAATGGTCTGCACCAAGTGAAGCATAAGAAGTTAAAAGCTTCACGGGTTTAACCAGGTATTGCCACAAATATGTAATTGCAAAAACAATAACTTTGCTTCTGAGGAAAGGAAAAAGTTTGTGTGAACTAAGCAATGTCAGAAGGCATTTCAGATTTTAAAAGAAAGATTGACCTCAGGACGTATTTTAAGAGTACTTACCCTAACGGAAATTTCCTAGATATGACAGATGCCTCAACTAGAGGAATTGGGGTATCGATTCATGGAGTTGTTGTGACCTATTAATCATGGAAGCTCAAAACCCATGAGCTTAATTATTCTCAGCATGATTTTGAATTAGCCGCCACTTTTCCTGCATTCCATAAGTGGCAACATTTCTTGATTGGAAAGCCATTTGAACATTATACTCAACCTAATTGAAATGATTGGCAATGGCAATAGCTAGAAATTTTTAAGTGTATGATTTTGAAATCGATTATATCAAAGGTAAGGAAAACAAAGTAGCAGATGCATTAAGGAGATATATAACTGCCATTGTAACAACCAGAACTACATTTTAAAAGAAAGTGCTAAAGGAATAAATAGCAGATCCATGGTACAAGAAGGTTAAAGAAGCTTTGGCAACCAATCCTCATTGTTAATGATAACAGTTTCGAGATTTGATATTCCAGCGTAATAAATTAAATGATAGCCTTAAGGCTATTTAATTTATATGACAACGATTTGTTAAAGAAATAAAGAGATTCTTCCAAGGCCGACTTCTCTCTATTGGCGCGATTAATTAAAAGAAAAATATATTCATTATATCTGGCCGACTTGTATCAAGAGAAAGGTGGTGACTCTTCAAAGACATATAAATAAGAGTTCGTCTTTCCTCATTTATGATCAAGTAAGTTCGAATTATCTTTTATGCAAGTGCGAATTCCTCAAAGAGCAGATTGCGAATTCTTCTAAGGCAGAATTGGATCTTAAGGAGAGGCAGTTTATTATTTGTCTTTGTATCCTGTGTAAGTTCTGTAGATTGGCCTTGTGACTGGCCTCATTGTAAAGCGAATTGTTGCCATCACTTATATATATAAGAGAGATCTTTGTTGCTGGGTTTTTCTCCCTCAAGAGGAGGGTTTTCCCAGGGTATCTGCTGTGTCATTGTCTGATTTGAATTAATTTTCTGTGCATATAATCTGATCTTTAAAATCTACATGGTATCAGAACGGGTTCAAGTGAAGGTTCTGATCAGATTTGTTTGAGACAAGGCAACTACAAGTCTTAGAAAAATGGCATTGCTGGTGTTATATGGATCTTCATCGTGAGTTTATAAAGCGGACTGTGTATATGGAGATTTCGCTAATTCATAGGATTCATATCGCGAATGTTGATAAATGTGTAAAGTGGAAACAAACAGGGCGTCATCGTCTCAACTAATGCGCCATGCAGAGTCAGCGCGGACACAAGCACCTTTCACCTGGCACGACACAGAAGTTGGGGCAACAGTACAAGCCCTGTGGTTTCCTACATTCTACTCTTGCCGTCAACAATACTTGGCGTGATTTGTTGCCTTCTTTGACAAGGTCGGAATGCTTCTTCGACAGAGAGGGCTCTGATCTTTGCCTTCCCACAGAGGTCGGGGTGATGCTTCTCACTGCATCTTTGGATGACGCAATCTGTCAAATGGACGAACGCCCTAAGCCTGACGGTGTCACAGAAACTATCGCGTGCATTAACGGAATTAAAATTCTGACGACTTCAGAAATTAGTGTATTGGCGATGGAAATAATTAAAGAAGTGTCCTCAGGTGGATGAGGATACCTCTGAACTTGTATTCGCTGGTGTGCTCATAAAAGTTGCGATTGCTCAGTTGCATCGCCTTCATTCTATATCCTCATAGACTGATTGTAAGGTATGAAGTGATATTATTTGAACATCTTTTGAACATCTTCATACTAGCAACATTTATATTGTTGTAGAATCGATGGTGCTGGGATTATGTTGTGTATGTAAGTTCGAGACTGTGCCTAGTTTTCAGTGAGTACAATTTCAAATAATGCATATGCAATAACATCATTTCTATGAAGATTTGTTCGTGACCTTGTCAGATTAGTTGTACTGGTAATAATTGGAGTATCGATGATAGAATATATACGGTTATGAGCATGGGTGTATTGCACAAGTGCGTGTTCTTTGAGGCAGTGTTTGTCATCAAAATGTAATGATGAGTATGGGAAGCATAAAAAAATTGTCTTGAGAAGGTTGGCAGAACCTTTTGAATACTTGTTGATAATCCTGCTTGTAAGATGACTGTAACCTCAATGGATTTCAAGATTGCTAGTATTGTGTGTGCTCTACATCTCTCAGAGGAGATGCGTTTATAGCACTGAAAGTGGTAACACAGCTTCAGGTCTAGCTCTTGGTGTTCTAACATATGAACAGATAAGTTTTCCTTGATTGCATCTTTGATTTCACCTCTAGGCTAAAATTTAGTTTGCTAAGTTGTGCAAATCTGACATTGGTTATATGTGTTTCACTGGGATAAGATGTGATGATGTGAATAATATTTTGTGTTGTCTGGTCATCGAAGTTTATGCAGATTAGATGATGATCCTACACAATTTTCCAGTCTCATGAAGATTTCAACTCCAATGCTGTGTGATCAGTTGCAATCAAAGTCAAGAGTTTTCTTTGAGAGCAGCAGCGATTGACGCCACTGTAAAGGGTGGAGAGAGCAGATATTGTGATCGTTGATATCAATCCCTCATTTTTTGCATACAGAATCCTGATTTCAATGAGATAAGTATTGCATGGTTAAATAATGTTCATGAATTTGTTATGTAGTTATTAATTCATGCTATAAACTTTGAGATAGTCAATCTCTTCGAGATAGTTGAGTTCCATGAACTATTAGTAATCTCTTCTTAATGCTTTCAAGACAGACCAAGAAGCGTAAGAGATTGATTTCAAGAAGAGCTTGATGCATCCTGTAGGTTGAACAATGGAGACACATCATGCAGCCATGGGACCGAGTGGACGGCTGAAGACATCTCTTTGAAAAGGAAGAATTAACCATCAGAGGGAGTTCTATGACTCACTGAGAATAAAATAGAGTGTTATGGGATGAGGTCGAAGAGGATAGCCCTGTATCTCTATAGAGGTGTATGTTGGAATCCATTTCTCTAAGGCAAGCATTGCAGGCAATCTTAGACGATGAGGTTAGAAGATTGATGCAAGTACTTAAAGATGCAGATGGGAGCATTGAGAAGTACAAGGCAAGATTCATGGCTTGTGGGTTTTCACAGAAAGAGGGAGTTGATTATGAAGAAACATTTGCTCCTGTTGCTCGCTATACTTCTGTCAGAACCATCATTTCCATTGCTGCATCTAGAGGATGGAAGATTCACATGAAGACAACTTTTCTCAATGGTGTGATTGAGGAAGAAGTTTATATAGAGCAACCTGATGGATTTGAGGTCCATGGGAAGGAGTCACATGTTTGCAAGCTGAAGAAGGCCTTGTATGGTCTTAAGCAGGCTCCTCGTGCATGGTACGAAAGGATTGATCGGTACCTGTCAAGTTTGGGCTTCTTGAAGAATGATGCTAATTCAAATCTCTGCTTCAAGGTAATCAATGGTGAAGCATTAATTTTGGTATTATATGTTGATGATTTGATCCTTACTGGAGAAGATCACTTGATTCTTGAGTGTAAGAAGGAGTTGACCTCTGAATTTGAGATGAAGGACCTTGGGCTCATGCATTACTTCCTTGGCTTAGAAGTCTGGCAGAAACCAAATGAGATGATTCTAAGTCAAAGGAAAGTACACCATTGATATACTTAAGAGATTTGGTATGATGGATTGCAAATCCATGTCCACTCCTATGGAGACCAACTTACATAAGTTGAAGGAGGCTGCAGCTAATTCAGACTTGGTGGATCCTACATTGTACAGACAACTTATTGGATCCTTGATGTATCTAGTTAACACTAGACCTGATATCTGCTATGCAATGAGTGCACTTAGCCAGTTTATGTGTGATCCGAGACAGATACATCTTGTTGCAGCTAAACATATCCTGAGATACTTGCTTGGCACAGTTGGATATGGATTGAGGTATTCTTCAGATATAGACTTGGAGTTACATGGTTTCACTGATTCTGATTGGGCAAGTTGTGTCACAAATCGGAAGAGCACCTTTGGTTGTTGCTTCAGTTTGGGTTCAGCTATGATTTCCTGGTGTAGCAGGAAGTAGTCATCTGTAGCACTGAGTACAACAGAGGCAGAGTATATTGCAGCTTGTTTGGCAACTCGGGAAGCAGTGTGGCTTCGTAAGCTCCTTGCAGGATTGTTTGGACAATCAATGGAGCCTACTATCATTCATTGTGATAATCAGAGTTGTGTGAAGCTTTCTGTCAATCCTGTGTTTCATGACAGAACCAAGCACGTTGAGATCAAGTACCACTACATGAGAGATATGGTACTACGGAAGGCTGTACAGTTGAGGTACATCAGCACTGATGAGCAGATGGCAAATATTCTCACCAAGCCTCTCACCAGGATAAAGTTTGTGTACTTTCGAGACAAGCTTGGTATGGTGGAGAATCCAGCCTTGACTGAGTAAGAGTCTCAGTATCAGTGAGCCTTGTTTAATGAGTCTTCTCTGTAAGAGAAGTTCGAGGTGAAATCCCTTGTTAATGCATTTTCCTTTGAGACGGAGGAATTTGAGGTGCAAGCCCTTGTTAATGCATTTTCCTCTGAGACGGAGGAATTTGAGGTGCAAGCCCTTGATAATGCATCTTCCTCTGAAATGGAGGAATTTGAGGTGAAAGCCCTTGTTTCCACCCTCTGTGCTGAGTCATGGTGGATGTCATGTGTGAGACTCCATGACATATGTTGTACTTGTGTTTCACCCTCTGAGAGAGTCATGGTGAAAGTAACGTTGAGGTGACAACATCACGCAAGTGATGAACACTTGTACTTACCATAGTATGGTTGTAGCCATTATGGTTGATATCGTGTTGAGGCGATATCTAATATCACGCTGAGGTGATATTCTTCTTTTCACATCTGATTGTAGCCAATGTGATGGGCATCATGTTGAGGTGATTTGGTTTGAGCAGCTGGAAGTATTCTCTCTAGCTGAGAGGGAGTGTTAATGATAACAGCTTCAAGATTTGATATTCCAGCATAATAAATTAAATGATAGCCTTAAGGCTATTTAATTTATATGACAACGATTTGTTAAAGAAATAAAGAGATTCTTCCAAGGCCGACTTCTCTCTATTGGCGCGATTAATTAAAAGAAAAATATATTCACTATATCTGGCCGACTTGTATCAAGAGAAAGGTGGTGACTCTTCAAAGACATATAAATAAGAGTTCGTCTTTCCTCATTTATGATCAAGTAAGTTCGAATTATCTTTTATGCAAGTGCGAATTCCTCAAAGAGCAGATTGCGAATTCTTCTAAGGCAGAATTGGATCTTAAGGAGAGGCAGTTTATTATTTGTCTTTGTATCTTGTGTAAGTTCTGTAGATTGGCCTTGTGACTGGCCTCATTGTAAAGCGAATTGTTGCCATCACTTATATATATAAGAGAGATCTTTGTTGCTGGGTTTTTCTCCCTCAAGAGGAGGGTTTTCCCAGGGTATCTGCTGTGTCATTGTCTGATTAGAATTAATTTTCTGTGCATATAATCTGATCTTTAAAATCTACACTCATGACCATCAATATGATGGTTATGTGATTGAATAGGATGGTTTACTTAAGTACCAAGAGAGGATGTATGAACCTCAATAGGGAAACTTAAAGCTTATGGTACTTGAGGAAGCACATAATGCTCCTTACATAGGTCATCCTAGAGTTGAGAATATGACTGCAGATGGGCTAATACGTAGGACACCAAAAAAACACAAGATTTTGTATGATTTGGCAATTAATATTAAACTTCCTCGACACAACAGACATAGAACATGGTAAAAATTGCTACAACAATGCAGAAACAAGTTAATTTTACAACTGTG
This sequence comes from Sequoia sempervirens, assembly GCA_007258455.2. NCBI lineage: Eukaryota > Viridiplantae > Streptophyta > Pinopsida > Cupressales > Cupressaceae > Sequoia > Sequoia sempervirens. Next base: position 48,006 of record VDFB02259173.1, read on the forward strand.
GGACTCAGTCCCAGCAGGTTCAAAGGATTAAATGTTATACATACATACATATATAATTATATTCATATAAAGTCACCATACCTAGCATATATATATATATATATATATTGGTTCAATGGATTAAATGTTATACATAACATATGAACATATATGTATTGTGTGTGCTTGTGTGCATGCACGTGGAACCACACATGCTGTGAAATGCTTAGTTAGTGCAAAACAATGAACCAGATAAAATTAAAACACAAAATTTATCTTCTGTATCCTTACACTATAACAAATACAATTTTCTAGATTCACCTATGCCCATGACTGAAACTCAGGAAAATTAGATAAGTGAAAATTGAAACTCACACAAACACAGTTCATTTTAAATCCTTAGATACTGTATATGAAATGTTGAATACCTTTTCTACCAAGGAAACTAGCTTGCTTGATGTCTGTTCCCATATTGCAATGTCCAACATAGCGCTGCCGCATATCAACTGCAATCTCCATCTGTGAGGAAAACAATGAGAGAAATCTTATCTACCTTGAATTCCTGAGAAAAATTTACTCTTCTAGAATGTAATGGCAAACAAGATACACATAAGAAAGTTAAAGCACCTTTGTCAGGTGCTGCCTGGCAGATAAGAATAGTTATCTGTTCAGAACCAATTACCTTTAACTCAAATACTGATTGTGTTGTGATGCATAAGCTAGCTATATAGCAACAGAGCATCTAGATAAAGGAAATGATTCTACAGTTCCATCTGAATGGTGGAGTATTATATAAGGGATTGTCTATTAGCTCTACTAGGACACAGTGGATACATTAAATTTAAATCTGAAACTATGCATCCTATATTACTTCATCAAAGAAAATATACGTTACAAAGAGGTTAAATCTTTGCAAGGTACTCTTCTGTCAGTGGAAAGGGGAGCTAGCTTCTCTGATCTGCTAAATCTATCTTAAACTAATAAATCTTGCTGCATGCATATGATAGCTATTTTCCTGAAATGTTGATTTAGCATTTTCTCGAGGGAATCAAATTTTCAACCTGGGACCCACACAAAGCCTTCCATTCTCTTGTAAGAATCTTATAGTGATTATTCCTTCACAGGAGATCCAAAAGAAATCTTCCATACTATTCCTTGATCCCAAACGTTTATAGATATTTTGCACAGCCAAAAAGTGTGCTACATTGTTTCTTCCTGCTGGCATGTAAGACTAGTAGCCCCTGGGACCCTGTCATTTTCAATATTTTCAATACTGCCAAGCACCTCTGAAGAAAGATCCAACTAAAACTATTTGAAAGACATTTTGCTGGTGAGTCTTGGGGCTCAAACATTTTTCCAAATTTATGAAACATTTCCAGTTGTCTAGCACCTAAGCAACATTCATCAAGATATTGAGTACCCCACCATTCAGTCAATCAGAAATAAGTAATAACCAAAAAGAAGCCTGTAATAAAGATCTTTAGTTGCATGCCAGTCAAAGGGCTTCTGGATCACTACACTACATCCAGTCTCTCTAAATGGCCCATAACTTCTATTTGCAGCTTAAAAGAACTATAAGTCCAAAAACTACTAAGGATTCATTTTTTTGAGGAAAGTTTAGCAAATTCAAACTTTGTTACATTTAAGTTTTTCCTTTTGGGTGTTGACACTCCAAAAGAGCTGAGGTAAGTCATTTTGCTCCCTCTGGTTTCAATGTTCTTTTTGGAGTGGATTGTTCCTTTCCTGACCCTTGTTGAAAAATTCAAAAATAATAGAGGGGCTGGATAGAACCCATGAAGCAATAATAACTAGAACATTGATGACTTGAGATGAAGATGGTGATGCCAGTTGGCAAGGCTAATCAAGAACAGGATGATAATAACAACACATTGCAGGCATCAAATGTCCTTCTAGTTCATGTAATGTGCTTGGTGGGACACAAGGTTTCCCTATTAACATTTGTGATTTGATGTTTCTAGAATGCAATAGGACAAACACTGCACTTTCTTTCAAACCATTTTGTTTTTGATGAAACAATGTTTTCCTATTTGGAAATTCCCATTCCCTGGGCAAAAATTAAGCAAGTTTACCAATCTCTTTCATTGGAAGGGTAGAGAGCAAGCGCTTTTCAAAATTGTGAGACACCGAAATCATATCCAATGACTAGCAGGAATAGTGAAAGCATTTATTTACCTGGAGGATTGGCTATTTTTACCTTTGATATTTTCCCTGAGAACTATTAGTCTAGGTTCAACTTTCAATCATAGGAAGGCAATGCCCAATGCAGTCCCTTGTTTCTACTTTTAATATGCATATACCCGCTTCTTATGACCACCAATGGGTGAATATAAAATTTTCCAATCACAACATGGAAATGGCTATTGAATTAGCGGAAAAAAGAAAGAGTACTTCAATTGAATTCTAAAGATGGCTTGAAAACCAAATAATTTTTATATTTTAGTTGGAAAACCATAATTAGAAAGAAACTAAGTGGGAAGAAAAAATACTGTAGAAACATGCACAGCTGTTACAGTAAGGATACCTGAGATGAGAAATCTTCATTTTCCATTCCAGACGGCGGAGATCTGGAGTCACTATGTCTCTGGAATCCTCTTCTTCGGACCTTCAAATTTAAACTTCCTGGTCGAATCCCTGACTCTCTATCTCTTTCTTCATCACCAGAGATAGACATTTCAAATTCCATTTCTACATCCATATCATCATCATAATCTGAATCATCTCTTTCAGCTCTTCGGCTATCATGGGATGAATCACTGGCTTCTGATCTATAAATCAACTCATTCAATGACCGCACCCTATGAGGCTGCTTTTCCAATTTAGATTCCCCCTCGTTCTTTTTATTATTTTTTGAATCTTCAGCTACAGAAAATGGCAAACAATATAAAAAATTTCACATAAAAATGAATATGATTCTAATTGAAAAAAGATATTCAAGACATCAAATTCCAATACCAATCACAACTGCAGCATAGAGAACAATTTTAACCACATTTTAAATTTCAATTTTCACAGCTAAGAATTCCAACAATATTATGAATCAGTACACCACTGAAAGCTTGAGGAAAGCATAGTTAAAAGTTTAACCTTCAAAAGCTTAATTACATGATCTAAAGTTAATCACTCCCGATCAATCTTAGAGACTTTTACTTTTGAAACCCCAAGTAAATGCTTGGTTTGCATTGTGCATAAAGAAAGAGTCTGCCCTCTAGATGTGGTTTTGTTGTATTTAAGCGTATCCCAGCATAAGGATATTATTGAAGAAATAACACTAGTTTTGTAATCATAAAAGGATCTCTTAATTTACACATCTCTAATGAACAGTGACAAAGAAAAAGGACTGACCAGAGAGTGAGAGAGAGAGAGAGACCTCCTGAACTTAATGTAGAAGGAAAGGGCAGCATGAAACACAAAGTTAAAATAAGCCTAAACAGGGCCATTCTAATGCACAAAGTAGAGAGAAGATTGCTAATGACCCTGCAAGGAACCTAGGCATAAAAGTTCAGAAGTTCAGGCATCAAAGGAGATGATGAAAAGCCAAACAAGGCACCAAAATTTCCAATGTCTTGGATGAAGGCTGGTACAATTACAGAGGCTTCCAGTTTTTCCCTTGGATTGCTGGCATGACTCCCAAGGCCTGTTTTATCACAAATGAACTGTGGTTTCTTCATCTTGTTTCCTCAATTTGCCTGTAAAATACTTATTTTTTGAATTTTCCATCAATACATCATTTTTACACTGCAGATTTGGATGTTGCCTAAGTAACCAAGCATTGGGTCAATTAGGGCATATTCAAGGGCACTCATTCCTCAGTGTATATCCACTCTATTCTCATTCAATTATGGCTTAAATATTTCTTTATGGCCTCAATACCTGTGTTTATTGAAAGGTTTGGAGCTTGGTTTAAAGTGATTAAATCATGAAAAATGGCATGTACCATGAAGATCAATGCGGACCCTCTGCCTCCCTGGGGGCTGCCAACTCCAGACACCCACTCTAGTTTTACAAAGTTAAAAAAATAAAAATTGATTTGTGCTCCACCAGATGGAAACTTTTATGGTTTTTGAAAGCATTTTTTCTCTAAATTTATGAATTTTTCAGTGCTTTTTAGTTTACAGATTTATTGAGAATGTCTTTATCTTTTGGTTTGCCAAGTCAATCCTGAGAAAGACTTTTGCTAGCATGTATATAAATAGTACAGGAAATCAAGTATAAGGCACTTTGTTAGAATTTATTAAAAACTAAAAACCATAAAATTAAATAATCAGGTCATTAATTTCTCCAAATAATGAATTTCTAGCCAATCCATTGTCAATCGATGTTTGCTTACTCAAGAGCAGTTACTGTTTTATGTGTTTACACTAATTTTTCTTCAAATTTCAAACAGTTAGTTTCTTTCCAAAGAAGGCAACAAACAAATACAGAATTAGGGTTTTGAATGTTAAGCAGCATTATACTTGATAAAGTTACAGTGAGCTGTAGGTCTTGCTAAACTTTGTTATTTCATGATGCTCTATAAGCTTAAGATAGACGTTTTTCCTAATTTTATGCTTCTAAGTTCTTTTGTATACTTCAGCTCTACTTGTGCTACCACTTGAAAAAGGATAATAAGTTAATGACAGACCAATCTTGACAAATAAACCCAGGATATCATGAATAAGAACTTAAGGTAAAACCAACCTGCAATTAGTTTTTCTCTGAGAACCTGTACTTTTTCAGCTACCTCGTTATCTGTTGGATCTAAAAAGTTGGCTCGCATGGCATAATCTAAAGCATCCTTATGTTTTCCTAGCTGCATTCAAAGATAAATGAAATAAATAATGAATAATAAACCCAACAAGAGGGTTACATATAAAAAAAAAACATACTTATGTGCCATATTGCGATGACAAGTGACCCTGGGTTCAACTTTCCTAGAAAGTAACAGATCTGCATAAATGTATATTCATACTTCATCCGCTTAAGTCTTAAAACATTGAATAAAGGATAACCTGTGAAAGAGCATCTGCCATAGTTATATGTGCCTGCACAGAAATAGGATTGATGCTACGAGCTTCATTGCAATCCCTTATAGCCATGTGAGTATCATTCCTCCATGATCTCTGTTAAGGGATATTGACACAGATTCAGAAAATATATAAAAAAATGCTTTCATTCAAACCAAGATAATGCCTTTAATGTAAGTCCCCTGTGTGACACAAACCTTTAGAAATGCTGCTGCACGGGTGCATAAACAATCATGCTTAAGAGCTGGATAGATCTCAGACCTGCCTGTGTCCAAAATCTCACTAGTTGCTTCAATGACATAGCGAGATTTGCCATCTTCTTTCAAAGCACTTTGGGCATCTTGAAGAAGCTCTCTGCATTCTTTTAGCTGATATAATCCAATCAAAGGCTTATAAAAATTGAAGCTCTGATTAAAGAATGTAATTCTCAACTTCGAATCATAAAACTTTATAAATACGAAAAAAGCCAAGGTTCAGTAAAGAGAAAACAACAGAGACAAATAACACCACAAATTTAAAAATAAACTTTACCTACCCAGTTTGAGGCTCTCGTACTACCAGGATTGACAATATCAATTGGTTGTGATGGCATTGTGGCCTTTGTTCCATTCAAAACAGGAGCCAGAATCATTCTTTTTGGAACGTCACTGGCTGTATATTTTGCAGTGCTGTCTTGACCTGCAAATGTCAATGAAAACTGTATTGTCAAGAATTTTCAAAATCTGAGAAAATAACAAAAGGAAACAATACATAGAGCAGTAAATCCTCTAAATCTTTGAACACACTGATGACTAATAAAATGCTATAGCTTTTCTGTATGTATGAAAAAGGTTACTTATTTGTTTACATGAGCATCTTGACACACTAGCCTCCAAGATGCAGTAGGCCTTGGCCAAGCCAAGACCATACCCTGATGACCCTCTGCCTTAGAGCTCTGTCAACATCTTAGATCACCTCGTAAGTCGAGGTGAACTCACTCATACACACAACTCAACACATACTCCTAATACCTTCCCTCTCCTCTTTTCCTAGCACTTCCCTAAACTTAGGCCTACTGCCCAATCTAACTGTAGGCATGCCTAACTTGTTCAATTGCAGCCAAATACATCATCCTTCAACCTCTTTAGGTGTTTGGAAGTATATAAGTAGGCTAACTAATAATATTACAAAATAAGCTCTATATCATTTGAATTTTGACATGCTCTAGCATACTTACATCAGGTTTTGATATGAAGGCTAGGTCTTACTATGATGCAATTAAGGTTCCAAATTGCCCTTGGTAATAGGATTCCCTATACAATTGAGGATCGCCACCTTCTAGTTGTCTCTCACTATGACTTGGTTTCATCAATCACCTAAGGGCGAGAATGATACACCAAAACCGAGTTGGATTTAGTTTCTATCAATGATATTGTTTTGATATAAAGGACAGGTCTTTCAATTTCTATCAATGATATTGTTTTGATATAAAGGATAGGTCTTTAAATTAACAAGTACTTTCAAGAGCGTCATTTTTTCTATCAAAATTATGACAAAACTATACATACATACATATCAAGAATTTACAATCGAAGAACTAATGTTATTCTATAAGTTTAATCACATATTTTCAACTTTTATCAAGTTTCTCTAATGTAACCCATTTTCTTTAATACAAATGTTTCAATCACTTACATGTAACTTCAGTGTTAGATTACAAAATTATTATCATGTGTTGACATAACATTTACCTAGTGAATGACATGCATATCACATACTATGTGGCCATTCATCATTAAAACTATGTATAATCTATATAATCAAAATATATTCTAAGATGATAATCATGCATTCCGAACTACATGAGTATCCTCTTTTTTCCTATATGTCAAGTATAATTGAATGGAAAACAAGTAAAAAGTTACCTAAAAGAGTTCATATCTTTCAACATATGTACAAAGTTATTGGGTTGACCAAGTCCAATAACAAGGTACAATAGAATAAGACATGGTAATCTTTCTAGGTATCTTAACAATGATAGTAAACTATTAACATGCATTGAGTACTTTATTTTAACAGAAGAGCAAAATTTGGTTTAATTAAAATGATGATTTTACTAGAACAATGATGATTTACATAGACTCATGCCCTACGATATGAGATGCAACAAGGCCATTGAAACCTTCAAATGATGGGTAGAGATATTGTTGTTTTACAAGAAAGCAACAAAAAATATTCAACGATTTCTTCCATTATATTTTTCATCATGTAAGGGGTTCCTCACAAGAAAGCTCTATAGTAGTGATCCCAAGAAACCATATAGAATCCTTTTGTTGGGATTCCCATTTTTATTCACAAAGGTAGTCCAATATTTTCAAGTTGACTATGACACATTATCTACCAAAATGTGATTAGGCTTGAGATCTCTATAAATGAAGTCTAACTTGTGAAGATAGGTCAAGGCCTTCACTACATCTTTTAATATTGTTGAATCTATAGAATCTTTAAATGGACATCATCAAATGAAAAATTTAATATATCTGATCAATCTTAACCCACATATCTAGCTTAATTATGCATAACCCTTTTTTTGCACCATGAAAATGTGTTTTAAAAAAATTTAGAGGTAGTTTCTCTCCTTGTAATTTTTGACATGTCCCCATGTTTGACCCTAAAAGGCCCTATTTGGTTTCATATCCTATAAATATGTTATTATCACCAACTTATTTCAAGCAGAGTGTCATTTGTCCAAGTTTAAGATGTAAACCCAAGGACCTGTGGGTTATTGGATCACAATGTCCTCAAATAGATATATGTAAGAAATAGTATCAATTTTAAATAGAAATATTAAGCATAGTAAAACCATTTTCTTAAAATAAAAAATAGAAAACAAATTGAAATTAGTTGACATGATACTATATTGATTAGCAAGACATCTTGCTCATATAAGAAGATATTTGCGAAATAGAAGGTTGATTTTATCACTACTAAAGTTATTCTCAAGTTTATTTGAGGTCTCCCAATGTATAAATTGATATTTTTAGACCTTCATCAACCATCTAATAATTGAAATTATTGAAATAAATTATCATGATACCCTTATTCAAAACCACTATTTGTAAAGAATTATTAATCTAATAAACTATTATATTATTAATATATACTTTGTATAGAACAAATAATAAAAAGCCTTGATTTCCATCACCAGGTTAGTAGACCAAAACCCTTGATTCAAAGTTCGAACAAGCTTGACCAAGGATTGCATATGAGCTTCGATGTGACAAGCAAATTGAAATTGTGGTGATGGGGTTTCAAGATATATCATTTTCACAGCAGCGATTAAAATCCTTCTCAACATTGTAGCAGTTCATAATCTTATACAATGCCAATTTATATTCAAGTTTACAGCAACTCATTTTAATCAAATCAAATCATTCTTCTGACAATTGTGGTGATTAAATTCTTGCAATTCAAAACTTATGGTAAATCCCTCATTCCATTGGAGGCCATATTGTTTAATAAGGGTCTGGTTGGGTCTATTAAATTATGCATTGTAAATATATTGGGATGACAGATGACACCGCTCTCACTATTTGGATTTCCATCTTCCGGGCAAGATCATAGAATACCACAGACGATCTGAAATAGGAAAAATAAGGAACGACATTTGTTTTGCTTCCCTCATTTTGGGGGCATAGAGATTGCAGTTTAGATCCTGATTTAATCTTCGTTGAAACTGTTTTTTTCATGGGTCAAATGGAACTCAGTATCTTTTAGTTGAAGTCTTTGGATCAGATTTGTGTAATCAATAGGAATATAAAATTTTGAGTGGCAAAAATGGAAATCTTGGGATATTGATGACAACTGAAAATGGTGAGCTTCATAGGCATCTTGATAAGAAATTTAATGGAACTAGTTTAGATGTACACAATGTAAAATCAAAGAAAAAGGAAAAACACAAACCAGTCACCAAGGGTCCCCATGTCAAGGAAGGCCATGATAACAATAATGAGGGATTTACAGATTTATTGCAACAATAGATGGAAAGGTTACATTATTGCTCATGCTCTAGGGACAAGAAATTCTTTCATGATCATAAGTTTCCTGCAGTGTTATAGGTCATGTATAATTGTCTCAAAATTATGCTACATTCATAGGATATCGATAGTTTTGAAATCATGCTAGGTATGATTCAAATATATTTACAATGATTCTTGAATTGAAGTGTTAAATGTGAGGCATAAGAAGGAAGGTGTTTTGTGATGAGCACGAGGTGTTTTGGGTACAAATCCATTTGGAGAAGGCACTTACGCATTCAAAGTATCAAAATCGAGAGTTCATTTATGCACAAATTCACATTCTCTGTTTTAGGTTACAAGGTTTCTTCTGGAACAAGTGTAGCTCATCATAATTTGCAACTAATCATATGAATCAGTAAAGAGCTATTCATCGTATTTCTAACATGCACCTTTCTGCCAGCTAAAGCTCAAATAATTCAAAACCACATGTTGATTGATATCTATTGTCATGGTCTACCATGTTTAACTAGGTAAGTTTACCATGTCTGAAATCTGGTTTGGCACATTGCACATGTCAGAATATGCAAGCAACGCACTCAATGTACTGTAAAAGCTATTGTATAACTCATCCACTATATATGCAACAACAGATTTTATACCTTCATATGCTAAAAAGGATATCCATTCAATCAATCTACACACTACAGGAATATTCCTTGGCAGTCGTAAATTATTAGAACAACAGATGCAAGGCAGAGATATTATGTTCAGAGATGGTCATGTGAGTTAAGTTCACTGCCTTGCTCACGGTAAGTTTGATATCAATTTAACTATCTTGGACACAGTCTCAAATCTGAGTGTTCTAAGAAATTCACAATATAGTGGTTTGTACTGGATAGTAATCATTAGCTTAATATCAATTCACTATCCTATCTTCCTGGTGAGGGAAGAATGCATTCTTGTGCCCTTTTCAGTTTAGTGGATGACTCAGAGGTGATATTATATTTATGATTGACTGTTCACACATATGAAGATCATACCATACATAGCAGACACTCTGTAATGCCAAATACATACATATTCATGCATCTCTATTTGCATCATTTATAAACTGTGTTACAGATCTAATGAAATATACTGCCTTGTATTGGATACTTTATCCAGTTGATCTCAACTTGATCAAATATCAATCAGAGTAACTTTTGATAGTTCTGGAATAGGTGTATCAGTGTTAAGAAATATGTGACATGAGAATTAACGACATAAGAAGGTCAGATTATTTTCAATTAGAGTCAGACGAGACTGATTTTAGTGAATTTCTTTTAAACATTCAACATGACACAGTATCTGTTTGTAGCTGTGAAGTTACTTCTTGTTGATGCAGAGCCAAAAGGATAGTTTCAGCCCAGAGAGTACAAGACTATTTGTGACTAGCTGCCATTATTGTGCCTACTGCAACAGAATCACTATTTACTCATTATTGCACCTAGTGGTTTGGTCTTATACAGTAAGGATAATTTTTTTTCCTTATTATGCCAACAATGGTCTGTGTGATGTGGGGCGTTCCTAGAATTTTAGGTTTCTATAGCTTGAGTTACACCTGAAGAGGATTTTGAAGGAATTGCATAAGTCATTGCTCAATTATAGCAGATAATTAACAATCGATCAGTTGGGGAGGCTGATTTACTGAAAGCTAATGGTTGAGATGACGAGCACACAGTTATACTGAGAGGAGGGGGGTGAATCAGTATAACGCAACTTTTACCAATTTAAAACTTTACCAATCACAATAACACCCATTCACTCAACATCAATAATTATGTACATGAGAAAAACACAATAACACACGATATTTATGTGGAAACCCTTACAGGAGAAAACCATGGCAAAATATTGCTTATACATAAACTCTTCTTTTACAAACTTTGTAGGTACCAACCTACAAGAGACACCAATCCCCTTAATTCGTAGGCACCAACCTACTGGAGGCACCAACCCCCACAATTCGTAGGCACCAACCTACTGGAGGCACCAACCCCCACTGCCAAGCACCAACTTAGCAAAAGATAGTAACTTCAAGAACAATGTTCCACCTTCAATGTTGCTTCTTCAACGGGTGATGGACAATTCTGCTCAAATATGTCTCTCAAACTTGTACCCAGTCTGCACTAATTCTCCTCTTGGATCTGATATAATTACCTCAGAATATTTCCTCCAAATCTACTATAGTCTTCTTCAAAGATCTGCTATAAGGGTCTGTCTTCTATATATTCTTCATATGCAAAAGTTTTCTTCTCAAATATCTGCTATAAGGCTTCTTATAAATCTGTTATGATATTGCATATAATCCCTCTATAAAATCTGCAATCATAAACAGATCTGCTTTTGCTTCAAGTTAATTCCTTCTTTGTGATGTAAGTTGCCTCTTTTAAGCTCACACAAATGATATATACTTCTGCTCTTCCTTTTACATAATCATTCAAAAAATGGATCACACCACTCCAGTTCATATTTGTCTAAGAATAATCGCACCCTTTGAGATCTGCCTTATTTGTTTTTAAAAAACTGATTTGTACTTTTCTTATTTAATTGCACCTTTTTGAAATCGTATCTTTTGGGAAAAATCTGCCTTTTCAAAACTTTAATCACTGCACTTTTCTTGTGAATAAGACACGGTGGATAAAACAAATTTGTCTTATTTGATAGTTCGTTGGATTTTACTTTAGATAGGACATTTGTCTTATTCAATTTTGTCTTTATCAGTTTCTGTTTCATTGTAACTTTGTCTTGATCGGTCTTCCTTTCACGTATCACTTTTTATGTATCAATTGCTGCGCCTTAATCGATCTGATGAGTCCATAGAATCGATTAGTAGCTTCATCTTGTGTTGTCTTCTTTCCAGAATTGATTCTTTCAGGCTCAATTTTTTAGTGGCCAGGTAACGGATCTTATCCAAATTACCTCTATCTTCCACACTCATAACTTTTTCATAAAATCTGCTTGCAAATCTTTCAAAGATCTGCTCAAATATGCTTCATAGTTCTCCTTATAAGTCTCCTTAAATCTGCCTTATATGTACGATCAAAAACTGCTTCATATGTTTGATCAAATCTACCTTAAATCTGATCACCAATCTGCTATGCACCAATCTGCTATGGTCTCATTCTTAGGAACTGCCTGAATTGGAATAATATACTTGTTACTTCATATTTCTTCATTGCTTACTCATTCTTCATTACTAATATATATGTTTCTATGCACTAGATTTGCTTGTTAATCATAAGATATCTCATTCACATACATATATTATTTTTGTCTAACACGCTTGCTTTCTTATTCACACAAGTTTGACATCAATGACAATATTTCCAACAATCTGGACTGAGCGCCTTTGACATCAATGTTAAATTTAATGATCAGATTAATGCACAGAATTTAAATTCACAATCAGACAATAAGAACACAGCAGATACCCTGGGAAAACCCTCCTCTTGAGGGAGAAAAACCCAGCAACAATATATCACTTATATATTGAATCTCAATGAGAAACACTTTTACAATAATGGCCATTAATAAAGCCAAGATAATGCACCACAAGCTGATGCTATCACAGATCTAATCACATGTAATATGCCGATGATGAACTACAGCCTTTATCAATATCGAACTGCCCTTATGATGAACTCGCACTTGAGACAACTGGAATGCAACGATGAAATGTAATGAATGAATGATGAACAAATGAGAAGTATCAAACATATATACAAGTGAGAGGAAGGGTTGTGTCTCTCCAAGACAAGTCGGCCTGAATAGAAGGATGAGTCTCATCAATAAAACATAACCACTCGCAACTCTTCAAGGGTCGGCCTCATAGCAAATCGTGCCTCCTCAATGAATGACGTGCCTCTTGAATTCGCGCCTCAAGGTGAAGAGATGCCGGCCTTGATGAAGTGACGACTTTCCAATAACAAATATTAAATCTCATTTAATGAAAGACATGACTCTTCAAAATGTCTTAAGTCGGCCCAAGGGAAAGAAATATAAATATAATTTAAATAGCCGTTAGGCTATATTTCAATTATCTTCATACTCGGATCTAGAAGAAGAAACCCGTCGCTACTAGAACATCAACAATCAATGACAATATTTCCAACATGAGACAGAAGACTAACTGCCACAGATCATAAGTTATTAATCACACTAAATTTGTAACTATTAATCACATTAACTTTCCAGGAAATGTTCAGTCTCAACAGGGGAGTAATAATTATCCAATTATTCTCGAACTCAAAATTATTATGTGGTTAATGGAAACTTATCAAGAAATTTACTCCCCAATAATTCAGCGATAAGCGATGGACAGTTAAGCCTTATGCCCATCACTTCCCCTCAAGCCATCGCGGTTGCAAGTGGAGACCTGGGTAACACATTAGCGATGAGTGATGGTGGGACTAAGGGACATTCAGTGGAATATTCCTCCCATCGCTGGTTTCTATTGCATCACGGATCCATTCAATGAAGTTAAAGATGAAATAGTGATGAGCGATGGCTTTCAAAGTAAAAGGTGATAAAAGCAAAAAGGGCATCATTGAAAGCAAAAAGGAGAAAGCGCGAGGATAACGAAGGGCCAATGATGGAGTTTTAAATCAGAACAATCAACGGCCAAAATTCAAACTTAAACGGCTAAGTGTCAGTTTGCTCACGCGAGCTTTCTTTCAGGCATTAATGGTGAAGACACTCCATTCCCAAGCCATAAAGAAGGTGGTTGGTTCACTTGTCCTCACAATTGCAAGTGTTTGAAGCAGAAGAATTGGTCAAGTTTGAAGAAGAAGACGTGAGGAGCTCAAGCGAAGAAGTTGCAGAGACATTGAAGGCAATATTTTCTCCCAGGTAAACAAATTCTATACATCTCTATGTAAGTTTCTAGTTAAATTTTAGCTGGTTAGGAAAGCTAGTGGCTAGTTCGGTAAGCTCTAAGGGCTTGGAGTTTGAAGAAGGGTTTGGATATTGTGAATGCGTAGAAATTGGTAAGAATTGGGTAAAGTATAGGAGGGTTTCCATAGTTAGTTTGCAAATTGTGTCTCCTGTAAACATAAGTCAATAAGCCTTCGTTCATAGACTGAACTCATAAACCCTAAGTGTAAAACATGAGCCAACCTAGTGAATCCTCAGGAGTGGGGGGTAAGCCCAAAAAAAAGAAGCCCAGGGTTGTTAAGCCAAAGCAAGAAGCTTCAGAGAAGACTGCAAAACCTAAGAGAGAGGAGAGATTTTGTCAAGTTCATGGAGGGCGAATCTCAGGATATTGCTGAAGGAGAAAAGCAAATTGGTAAAAGGCCTACGGGACAGGGTATCATGACAAGCAGGCTAATTGATAATGTTGCTGGGATTGGAGAGGTCCCATTACCTCAGAGTGGTTGGGAGTTGTTCCTCTATGCTTTCAACAGGCGATATGCCAAACGTCCAGCCCGTCACCTATGGGGTTTTAACCTTGGAAGGTTGGTGGTACCAAATGTGTTTGTTGAGGTGGATTTGATGCTAGAATTGGCTAAGCATTATGATGCTACTGACAAAACAACCAAGAGTGAAAATGGGACTCCATTGCTTGATATAACCAGAAGCAAAATTGTGGAGGTTTTTAAGCTAAACCCTAATTCTACTGTCAATAGTAATTTCTCTGAAATATGCAAAGAATATGAGCAAAATAAGTATGGCTATAGAAAACATGTGCTTTCTAAGCACAAGACAGGGGACAAGCTAGCTTTCAATCCTAAGGACTTAGAACCTTTCAACTGTGATGAGTTCAAAAACTACTTCAAGAATACCTACTATTGTCTAGATCAAGTATTGGCTCATAGATTTGATGAAAGTATACCCACTGCATTATTGGTGATGATCATTGATATTCAAAACTGGAATTCAAACAGAGGGTTTGATTATGCAGCCTATATTGTTGAACAAATGCATAAGGGTTTGATTGAATTGAACGATGGGAGAGCCCCTCTGTCTTTCCCCTACTATTCTTTATTGATGCATATGATTATTTGGATAGGACAAGAGAAATGGAAAAAGTGCATGAAGCTGAGGAAAAAGGATGATGAAGGAAATGATTTTCCCATGCAAATGTGGACTTATATTTGGGATCAAAATTGCCCACATTCCAACTATCTTGCTTTCTGCAATGTTTTGAAATCTAGTATCTTGGAGAGTTTGGGAGTTGCACCTATATACAGAATCTCAAGGGTCATTAAGGAGATCCTATGCCCACGAGAGCTCAGGGAAGGATCAAAAGAGGGTCATAATTGGGGTGACTGGTTTTTGCATTCCCATTACACTTTGATCAGAGCTTATGGAGCTAGGGTTGCACCTCATTGCCTACCTTTATATGTGTCTGATAGGTTGGCTTTTATGGAAATTATGTGGTAGCTCGACTGTATGGATAAAGAACATTTCAAGATTCCCCGGAAAGGTTCAGTGATAACCCCACAGTGCTCCTTTATTATTTCATTGCCACTGCAAAGGAAGGTTATGAGAAGTTTGGTATAATGTTGACTAACCTTAGAATGCCAGTTGATGAGGTGAGGAATTATGACCCTGAAGGGTTTGTTAATGATGCAAAGAGAACAAAAGGTTTGTCCAAGTTTTCCCACAAGTTTTTATACACTGATGACATAATCAGGAATTTGTCAATTGATGGTGCAATCACCTCAAGGAAGAAGGAATGGGTTGCCATTTGTGATATTGAAGAGGATATAATAAAGATAAATTCATTTTATGTCAATCCCTATGATGACATTGAGAGTTCATATGAAAAATCCATGACCAAATTAAAGGATTATCAAAG
>VDFB02259174.1:0-110468 GCA_007258455.2 Sequoia sempervirens
TTAGCAGTATGGCTTTGGCGGCATCCAGAATCACTTCAGAGTTCGTCAGCTTCAGACGGAACAGGAAACGGATAAGTAACGGGAGAAATATTAATATTTAATTACATTGATTAAATATTAATTAATTAATGGTTATAATATTTAATTACATTGATTAAATATTAATTAATTAATGGTTATAATATAAAGTTATAATTTAAAATTATAACTTAAGTGATTTCTCACTGAGGGGTGCGCCATCATTGAAGGGGCCAAAAATTGACATTTGATTTATATTGAAATATTCAGCAGAGACTATTGAAATATTAAAAGATTAAAATATGGATATTTTATTAAAACCCTATTCTTAAGGAAATCGCACTTTTCAGCATAAGAGTGGATTTGCCTTGGTTTTTGAGCATTATGTGATTATTGGATTTTGAGAACTGATCAAATTGATCTGAGCACAGACTTTAGGGTTTGAACTCGACTTCCTTGGGGAACGAGCCATCTCCAGCGGAAAGCAATTCAGAGAGTGTGAAATATCACTTGATCTATTGCCAGCAGAGGTTTTCTTATTCAGAGGAAACCATTGAGCATCAGAGATTTTCTATATTCAGAGCTTTTGTCAGAGCTTAGCATTCAGGATATCTTTCATTCATCAAGGTGCCAACATTCACCATATTCAGAGACTGGGAGATTGTCTTCTGAGAAGGGCCGTACATTTTTCATAGCTGCTGCAGCCGTACTTCTGACAGGCCGTACTATTGCTTGAAGCCGTACTTCTTCCATAAAAAGAAATGCCATTCCTTATCTTGCAAATCTATTTCCTGTGTGGGCGCTGGGGTTGCTGGAGGCATCTGGGATCTTCAGACTGGAGGAAGTTTCATTCTTTATTGCAGCCGTACAAATCTTCAGCTTGCTGATTACCAGGTTTTTTCACAATAAAAATTGTTATTCTTTATTGCATGCTTCAAAAATCATATTGTATTGTTACCAGTTGAGCAAAATAAAGAAGCGCCTTACTTCTACATTGTAGTTTCTATGCATATTGAAGATCTAGCAATTTTATTGAATTTAATATTAATTTCTAGAAAAGCCGTACTATTCATTTATTGCATCAAAACTCAAAAATTTGCAAAAAAACCAAAAACCATCAGAAAAACCTAAAAACAGTCAGAAACGGAGATTTGGGGGAAACTAGGGTTTCTACAGTATCTTCCTCCACTATCCAACTAGGGTTGGTGTTGCACAACCAAAATTGGCACTTAACCAGCTAGGTTTGGTCTTTAACAAACGAAGACTGGAAAACAATAAGCTAAGCATTCAGCTTCAGCAATGTAGTAGAAAAGTGTTTGCAACTCAAGATTTCCAAATGCATAGCCCAAGCCTCTTTTTATACTTTTTCAACCTCATCACCAAGAGACTTCTAGAAGATTCCAGAAATATTCCTTAAGTGACTTTATTACTTTATTATTTTATTATTAAGTCACTTAAGTCACTTTTTATTATTAAATTAATTAAATAATAAGTCATCCCTTTTGATATTTTATTTTATGGGAATAACTTAATAAATAATTAATTTAATAACATCTCTTGATTTAATTAAATCATCAATTAAGCTATCCTCATAAATTATCAATAATTTGGACAACTTAATTAAATAATTTAATTAAATCACCATACCTCCAATTCGGGGACATGACATAATCTGAGCCATCCGTTGGACTTGGCCAACTATAAAAGGGGGAGTCCCCCTAATTTGTATCTCATTAGAATTAGATCAGAGTTAGGATAGCAAGGAAGGAGTAGAGATGTCATGTTCCCCAAAATGGTGGCACTGAGATATAAAGTATCGATGAGCAAATAAGTAAATAAAACATATATAAGGTTGTTGGCAATATAATCATAATTATAATTATCTAAAAATAATGTTATATAAACAACTATCGTAATAAAGTAATATCAAAATACAATAAACATCAAAATATAATACGGGTAATTGTGATGAAATAATAATGATAATAATCATAACAATAATTATGATTATCATAATATTATAAATATAATATTAATAATAATTTAATTATCTAAATCATGATTATCATAGATAAATATTAAATCACAATTTAAATGACTCGTATATATAAGGAAATTATAAGCATTACTTATAAAAGGAAATCAGAGATAATAAATGAATATACCTTATAACACATAAAGTATAACCATATTAAATATCGAACCTTTCCATAAACCTTCAATCATCGCATCCCTTGGGAAGAAGGTATATTTATAGAGGTGATTTCGAATAAGAGGGATGGGGGGGGGATAAAAAAAATACCTGTGTGGCTCAATACAGAGAAGCCCGATAATTATAGTGATGCATTATAAGGATTCAACTCTTAATTCGTGTCTTATTACATATAGCGATTCTTATAACTTTCGTCATTGTCGCCGTATTCTCCTGTTCCACCGGTGTATTTATCTTTCACGAATCCCTGTTTAACTTCACGCGTTAGGCCAATAGCATGATAACATCAATATTATAGATGGCGGCTTTTGATTATTGGGGTTTAGTCCTCATCTGAAGCCAACAATGTTCTTCAATGTGATATAAGACATAAATTCGATGATGGATTAAAGGCAGACAATTACCATATACTAGCGGTCAATATTTAGAAAGATAAGCACATTCATTTGGAGTCATCAATGAAGACATCTTTATCAATAACAAACCTCAAGCGAATCTCATCTGAGAAATCATAGACCGTGCCATCTCAAGGAATCGGGTTTCCCTATTAACTAACACCTTATACGATAAGGCTAGCTTTAAATTGTAAACTCATTCCAAGCGTCTCTTTGATGTGGTATCAGTTTCGTATTTAAGAAATGTTGGGAAGCTTATGCATTAGCATAGGATGGGTTGTCATCAACAGTAACACAAGTATAGCTTGATGATGGTTTCATTGAGTATCAAGGGTCTTAAGGACAGTTTTGGAGATTGTTATCAAAGATATGTCACGACATGGGTATCTGGGGTCATTGCAGTCTCATTATGATTCTGTATAAGTATAGTAACAGTTTGGGCACCCAAGGGTGTGAGACAAGATATTACATAACAGGGAATACATTACATTTGGAATTCTATGGAGGTGCACCGAAGTATTCATTTGCCTGAGAATCAATAGAAGGAGATATCAAGAGTATAAGGTAATTAAAGATGTCGATGCTTGTTGGATAGTGATCATACTCAACTTGGGGATGTGTTTTAAGTCTTGGAGGAGATAGGAGGACTCAGATAACTCTGATAAGAAAAGTAGCCTCTGGGATCTGATCAGATGTAAAGCAAGGTAAGTATTACCAATGAAGGATCGTAATTACACATGCATATAGAATTCCAGCTAAATAGAATTACTTATGTTAGTATTACTCACTCATCATGAGGATAAATAGTATGTTAGAATTCCATCTAAGTGATCTTGAAAGATGTTAATACCCACTCTAATGCATTTATGAAATATATGATTTAGAGACGTTCATAGTGAGTGATAAGAGGAAATGGATAAACCTTTGACAAGAACGGAATATATTATATCGTCTTCAATCTTATTAGAAGCTATTACTAGAATTTATTGCTCTCTAACGTTCTAATGCCTCTTTGAGAAACACTTTGAATGCAAGATTCAAGTCTAAATGCCTCCACTAGAAAGGGGACATTACAAGAGAGAAATTGATAGAGTAGAAAGTAGAATAGTTTAGTTTAGATTGAAAAGGAAGGAAAGTCTTCCCTTTGAATACTTTGTAAGAAGTTGTCATGAATGCTTTCATAATAAAAAGATTTTCATTGATGGTGATGTCTTCTTTGTTATGAGTAGTTGTTGAGGCTTCTTCGTCCTTCCAATTCACGTAGCATCTTGAAGTAGCTTAAAGTAAAGTAGATTTCATTTCATGCCAGTACTTAGTAATTGTGGAATGTGGTGCTCGATTTGAACAAGACTTCGTTCGTTCATACCACTAACGGGCTCGCTGACGGTGGGTTCGCCCTACGTGGTCAATTGGATTACTTTTCAAACTTAACTTCGATTCTGATTCACGTGTTTGTATGCATCATCTTGATGGTGCTTGCATGTTGAGTTATAATTTGAACATCTTTCGCCACTCCTCTGAAGATTGCACCGGTTTTGTGGAAGTTGTCCGAAGCGAGGCAAAGCAAGGCTCGGTTTAAGTCTGTAAGAATTGATCGCCATGTCTCACACCTTAGAGTAGATTAGAACTTCTTAGGCCCTACACCCATTTAAATTCAGTTCATTTCTAGTTAGAATTAGGAAACTTGTGCTCACTTGCCAAATCATTTGAACCACGTGAAAGCCCTTAATCTACTTTCTGTTGTCAGCTATCGAACAATTATGTAAGTCCCCTTGAAATACCAACAAAATCACATCAAGCCAACTGAGACTATTCGCACTAAAGGAACCTTGGAGTTAAATGTATGATCTATCTCGCAATCTTAGCATGCAGGAAACTTTGTTCAAGAGAGGATAGAGTAGCCGTTGGTGTAGTCGCAAAAACCATGTCAACAAGACTCACAGAGTGATATTCAGGCACTTACTATTTATAGTAAGTCAAGCAGACAGGGGTTACTATTTCTGGTAGGGCACCTGGTTTAATTGGTCATCTCAGATTTGACCCAATTCGACAATTTGATGAGCAAACAGAGAATATTTGAGCATTTGATAATTATTAAAAGATTATTAATTTGACTTTATAATATAAACTCACTTTAAGGAAATATTAAAGTATTAATTAATGGCAAATTATAAAGTATTCAATACTTTATAATTGAGGAGCAATATTAATATTAAATGAGTTTTAATACTTATTTAACAAGGACGCCATTATTTAATGAATTTGCCTAAGTCTCAAAAAAGGGCGAATTAATGATTCATTAAGTGCTTAATAAGTTGTTTTTTTGGGTCGACTTATTGAAGAGATTATATATTTCATCCAAAGGCAAATCGAACTTCATTGTGAATTATTCTAATTTGTCTTTTATTCTCTCTGAGAACATTGGAGCTTGTGAAACAAGGGTTTTTGCAAATTTGCTTCATCATTGGATTTTGGAGAACGTTCCCTCTTTAGAATCAGACATACTGAGGCTGTGAAATACCAGTTGAAGCTTGTCCATCAGAGTGACTTCATTCAAAGGTCACATCAGTGCATATTTGTAATGTCCCCTTCCAGTTGACATCTCTCAGTTCTTGAGATTAGCCTATTATGTGACCCTCGTAGGCTGATAGGATGGATAGAGGGTCTGGTTGAGGCTTGGCTTGGCTTCAGTTGGCAGAATCTTTTGTATTGGCTTTCGTTCGGAGTCGTTTGGACATCATTTGCTTGACTTACTATTTTTAGTAAGTAGAGTCACTCAGCAGAGCACCCCTGCTATTTTTAGCAGTATGGTTTGGTCATATGTGGATTCAGTCACTTATCATCTGGCTTCAGACGGTTCGTCATTTGGACCTGTTTTGAGAAAGATATTAATATTTGTTTGCTAAAATAAATATTAATTAATTAAAGGCTTATATTATAAAGTTATAATATAATTAAATATTATAACTAAAGTGACTTAAAGGAACGGGTCGACCAACATGAAGAAGGGGCCACTTTTTAATTATTAATTATAATTAAAAGTGCGTGCAAACTATGGAAATATTAAAAGTGATAATTCAACTTTATTTAAATGATGTTTTTGGGAGAGAAGTCGATCCTCTTGAAGAATATAAGGTTTTTCATTGTGAAGAAACATTATTATGTTATGAAAATCGACTTTGATCACTTCATCCTTCAGAGAACGGAGCCAAGGGTTTCAGTTGTCTTTTTGCATTGGAGAACGAGCCATCTTCAGTGTTTGCAGTTCAGAGGCTATGAAATATCAGCTGATTTATTGCTTGTTAGAGAGATAGCTTCATCCAGAGGTTATCACAGAGCTTCACCTTTTGAGTTATCTTCAGGCTTTTGGTTTGAAACTCTTCCATGAAGGGTTCTTCATTTTAGGCGTCCATTTTCCAAGCTCTGGACACATCATTCAAGGGGCGTACAAATTCATTATTGCTGTTGCTGAGCCGTACTTTGCTGTTGTTGGGCCGTACCTTCAAGTACAGGGCCGTACTTTTCATATAGGGCAAAGCGCCTCTCTTTTGGGCATTCTGACTTCACCAACAGGGGTGCATATTCCTCTGGTTTCATTTGCAAACATCTGGCGGAGGGAGAAGTTGATATCTATGATGGTCGTACCATTTTATTAGCATCTCAGATTGCTGCAATAACCAGGTTTTCATCCAAAATGTTGTTGCTTTTTAATTTGCATGTTATCCGATCTTAGTTGTATTTAGTATAGAAGATCATTAAACATTCTGGCGCCAATATATCGATTGAATTCCATCATTTCTAGTTTTGTAATATTTTATTTAATTTTTGCAAGCAATTTCTTCAAAATTGCATTTCATCTGTTTATGCAAAAAAAACACAAAAAAAATCAAAACACTTAAAACAAGCAAAAACAAGCAGTTTTCAGAAACAGTGACAATAGGGGTCTCTACAGTGGTATCAGAGCGGTTTCCTGCCAACCTGAGGGTTTGGTATTCATATGCAGCCACAGGAGGTTGGGCCTCACAGATATTACACTCGCAGGAGAGCTTTGATTGACAGGGAACAGGGAGTGAACAGGCAGCCGGGTACCATGGCTGACAGAAGAGAGATTCCTCAAAACCCTAGGGATGATGATGCAGAGGTCTTACATACTCTTAGAGATCTTCGGACAGGCCAACAGCAGGTAACTGATGTATTACAGCAGTTGACTGTGGCGATACATAGGATTGGTTCACCTAGGAGACCATCACCACGACATGATGAGACCAGGAGTGATGCAGGTTCACGGAGGATACCCAGGACTGTGTCCAAGACAGCAGATAGGCCTACCCGTCCGACTTTTGTGAGACAAGAGCCCGATGGGCCTATGGTAGATGAGGAGCCTGAGGCAGTGTTTGCTGATATTCTTATGGCAGCGAACGACGAGTGGGAGTTATTGACTCCATAGGTCAGAGAGAGGATTACTTTTGACAGGTTTATCACACACAGGCGAGAGCATTATAGGAACAGGCCGGATAGGAGGCCTAGGCATCAGAATGGTGACCTGAAGCACGCCACAAACAAGCTCACATTAACTACGTTTGACGGCAGTGGTAAGGTTACAGCTCAGACTTGGATCAGTAAGCTGGATACCTTCCTTACATTGCGTCCCATGGCAGAGGAGGACACTATCAGATATGCTACCTTGCACCTTGAGGGAGCAGCTTATGACTGGTGGCATCATGGGATGGTGACACTTCAGCACGATCGTATCACCACTTACCAGGAGTTCGTAGACAGATTGGTTGAACGATTCGACAAGAAGGATCCTGAGTCTTACTTCAGAGATTTGGCCCAGTTGAGACAGTTGGTAGTTTGGAGGCCTACATAGGAGGCTTCCAGCGGTTGTCCGTGATGCTTCCCAACATATCAGAGAGGTGTCTAGTTGTGCTCTTCGTGGAGGGATTGTTGGAACCACTGAGAGGTTGGATCAAGGCATTTGATCCTCTCTCACTACAGGAAGCTATGAAGAAGGCATGCAGCATGGAACTTGCAGCACCATCTAGCAAGTTCAACTCCAGAAACACTACTTCATTCAGGGACAATAAGGGATTTAATAAGAATAAGGAGAGATCTGATTTTAAGAGTGACTCAAAGGGTAAATCAGCAACACCCTTGGATCGTGAGACTCTTAATGATTTGCAGGAAGAAGCTTTGCTTCTACTGCAAAGGTCCCTACGACGCTAACCACAATTGTCCTTTGCGGCCTAAGGGTAAGGCCAATAGAGTTATGTGGGCTTATTACGAGGCTTTGGAATCTGAGAATTCCGAACAGCAGGAGCGTTCTGAGGAGTAAGAATCAGAGGCTTCAGAGCCTAAGGTAGAGGCAGATTCAGAGCTCCAAATCCAAGAGGCACGGTTGTCTAGCATTCAGCAGGAGGGATCTTTTAGACTTCGTGGAGTTTTGGCAGGTCAAAAGGTCATCACCTTCTAGACACAGGAGCCACCCACAATTTTATTGATGCTAGATTTGTGGAGAAGCGTGGACTCATGACCGAAGAGTTTGAGGGCATTCGGGTTAAGGTGCTGATGGTTACACACTCAAATGTGACCGTATGATTAAGGATCTTCCTTTGCGCTTGAATAATTATGAATTCAAGGCTGATTATTACGTAGTGAATATGGGAGACATTGATTTAGTTTTGGGCATGAAGTGGCTTCATTCCCTTGAGGAAGTCACACTTTGTCTCAAAGACATGGAGATTCAGTTTGATGTGGATGGGAAGACTCATATCCTTAAAGGCCATTCGGGATAGTAACGTCAGGACTATTTCCTTCCGATGGATGGAGAGACTTATGCGTCATGACATGGTTGAGTGGGCTGCCGAGTGCACTTTGACACCTATACAGGAGGGACAGCATAAGGCCAAGTATCACCTTGACATTCAGCAGATCAAAGTTAAGCATGGGAAGGTTTTCAGTGACATTCCACCAGGGAGACCTCCAGACAGGGGCATTGAGCACATCATAGAGCTTGAGGAGGGCGCTAAGCCTGTCATGATTACACCTTACAGACATCCGAAGCGGCTTAAGGATGAGATAGAGAAGACTATCAAGGAGCTGCTTGCTTTGGGTCACATTCGACCAAGTAAGTCACCATTTGCTTCTTCAGTGGTTCTAGTGAAGAAGAAAGATGGTACACTTCGTATGTGCATTGATTACAGAGTCCTAAATAAGAGGACCATCAAAAACAGGTACCCCATACCCCGTATAGATGAGCTTATTGATGAGCTCCATGGTGCCTATTACTTCTCGAAGATAGACTTGAGATTGAGATATCACCAGATTAGAGTCCGTGAGCAGGATGTTGAGAAGACTGCTTTCCGTTGTCATTGTGGACACTTCGAATTTGTGGTGACGCCATTTGGGCTAACCAACGCTTCAGCGACATTCCAGTCCACCATGAACAGGGTCTTCCACTCACATTTGAGGAAATATGTACTCGTCTTCTTCGATGATATTTTGATCTACAGCAGGACTTGGCAGGAGCATTTGGCTCATTTGGATACAGTACTCAGCATTTTGGAGAGGGAGTCTTTGTACGCCAAGGAATCCAAGTGTAATTTAGGGATGACTGAGTTCTTATACTTAGGCCATATCATCAGCGCAGAGGGAGTGCGGATGGATCCTGAGAAGATCCATGCTATCGTAGATTGGCCTACTCCAGCGAACCTTACACAGCTGCGAGGATTCCTTGGGTTATGTAGTTTCTATCGCAGATTTGTCAGTGGATATTCACGCCATGCAGCACCTATGACGGATTTGTTAAAAAAAGGTGCATTCTTTTGGACTCCTGAGGCACAGGAGTGTTTTGTGAGGTTCAAAGAGCTTATGACTACGTGTCCAGTGTTGGCACTACCAGATTTTACGAAGCCTTTCGAGCTTCAGTGTGATGCTTCTAGTGAGGGTATTGGAGTGGTACTTATGCAGGACAAGCACCCGATTGTTTATGAGAGCAGAAAACTCAGAGGACCAGAGAGGCTTTACAGTATTTATGATAAGGAAATTCTGGCCATAATCCATGCCTTGGCTAAATTCAAGCAATATCTCGTGGGCAGTAAGTTTTGTATTAAAAATGATCATAATAGCTTGAGGCATTTCCTAGGGCAGCGAGATTTAAATGACCGTCAGCAGAAGTGGGTAAGTTACAAGCATATGACTTTGATATCACCTACATCAAGGGTACTCAAAATATTGTTGCTGACGCCCTCTCACACCGGCCTTATCTGAGTTCTATGGTACATATTGCAGAGGACTGGAGGCATTTGATTGTGGCAGAGTATGCCAAGGATACTTGGGCATCTGGTATTGTTGAGGGATCTATGGTGGACACCAGGTACACACTTGTGAATCACTTGATCATTTACAAGAACAGGATTTTCTTGATCCCAGGATTTGAGATGAAGAACACCATTATGCGAGCCTTTCATGATGTACCCACAGCAGGGCATCCCGGGTACTTCAAAACATACAGACAGATTCGGGAAAGGTTTACATGGAAGGGTCTTAAGGAAGATGTTCTTCAGTATGTGCGTGAGTGCCCTGTTTGTCAGCAGAACAAGCAGGAGAACACGTATCCGGCAGGATTATTGCAGCCACTTCCGATTCCTGATAGGAAGTGGGAATGCCTGTCGATGGATTTTATTACGAGCTTGCCCAAATCCCAGGGACGTGATTGCATATATGTAGTTGTAGATCGGCTGACGAAGTATGCCCACTTCTTTCCGATCACCACCACTTACACAGCTACACAGGTAGCAGAGGTTTTCTTCTGTGAGGTTTTCAGATTACATGGGTTGCCTCAGAGCATAGTTAGCGACAGGGATAGTCGGTTCTTGAGTCACTTCTGGCAGGAGGTGTTCAGACTTTGTGGGACCAAGCTTACACCGAGCACAAGTTACCACCCGCAGACCAATGGTCAGATGGAAATAGTGAACAAATGGGTGGAAGGCTACCTCAGGAATTACATTGCAGGGCAACAAAAGGCGTGGGTCAAGTGGATATATTTGTGCGAATATTGTTACAATACTACTTTTCACATGACCATTCAGATGTCCCCCTTCATGGCGTTGTATGGTTACGAGGCGCCTAGTTTTCTGGATTTGCTACTAAGTGACAGTAGAGTGCCTAGTGCTGGAGATTTATTGCAGGAGAGTCAGGACACTATGAGGGCTCTTAAGGAAAATATTGCTAAGGCACAGAATCAGCAGAAGCAGTATCCAAACCAGAAGAGAACAGAGAGATCTTTTGAGGTGGGAGACATGGTATATCTTATGCTACAGCCCTACCATCAGTCTACTCTTCGGAAGAGTGGATCGGAGAACCTTAAGCAGTGGTATTATGGTCCTTTCCAGATTCTGAGGCGTGTTGGAGAAGTGGCTTATGAGCTAGAGCTTCCAGCGGATAGTAAGGTCCACAATGTTTTTCATGTGTCACGTCTCAAGAAGGCGTTGGGACACCGTGTGGTACCTTCAACGGTATTACCTCCCTTAGATGATGAGGGAAAGTTGATCTTAGTTCTTGAGTCGATCCTAGAGTACAAAGAGAGATAGTTGCGCAGGAGGACTATCAGGGAATACTTGGTGAAATAGAGAGATTTACTAATGGAGGATGCTACATGGGAGAGCGAGGAGATTTTGCAGCATCCGGAGTTGAGATTGCTTGAGGACAAGCAATTTCAGGAGGGGCGGACTGTAATGTCCCCTTCCAGTTGACATCTTTCAGTTCTTGAGATTAGCCTATTATGTGACCCTCGTAGACCGATAAGATGGATAGAGGGTCTGGTTGAGGCTTGGCTTGGCTTCAGTTGGCAGAATCTTTTGTATTGGCTTTCGTTCGAAGTCGTTTGGACATCATTTGCTTGACTTACTATTTTTAGAAAGTAGAGTCACTCAGCAGAGCACCCCTGCTATTTTTAGCAGTATGGTTTGGTCGTATGTGGATTCAGTCACTTATCATCTGGCTTCAGACGGTTCGTCATTTGGACCTGTTTTGAGAGAGATATTAATATTTGTTTGCTAAAATAAATATTAATTAATTAAAAGCTTATATTATAAAGTTATAATATAATTAAATATTATAACTTAAGTGACTTAAAGGAATGGGTCGACCAACATGAAGGGGCCACTTTTTAATTATTAATTATAATTAAAAGTGCGTGCAAACTATGGAAATATTAAAAGTGATAATTCAACTTTATTTAAAAGATGCTTTTTGGAGAGAAGTCGACCCTCTTGAAGAATATAAGGTTTTTCATTGTGAAGAAACATTATTATGTTATGAAAATCGACTTTGATCACTTCATCCTTCAGAGAACGGAGCCAAGGGTTTCAGTTGTCTTTTTGCATTGGAGAACGAGCCATCTTCAGTGTCTGCAGTTCAGAGGCTGTGAAATATCAGCTGATTTATTGCTTGTCAGAGAGATAGCTTCATCCAGAGGTTATCACAGAGCTTCACCTTTTGAGTTATCTTCAGGCTTTTGGTTTGAAACTCTTCCAGGAAGAGTTCTTCATTTTAGGCGTCCATTTTCCAAGCTCTGGACACATCATTCAAGGGCCGTACAAATTCATTATTGCTGTTGCTGAGCCGTACTTTGCTGTTGCTGGGCCGTACTTTTCATATAGGGCAAAGCACCTCTCTTTTGGGCATTCTGACTTCACCAACAGGGGCGCATATTCCCCTGGTTTCATTTGCAAACATCTGGCGGAGGGAGAAGTTGATATCTATGATGGTCATACCATTTTATTAGCATCTCAGATTGCTGCAATAACCAAATTTTCATCCAAAATGTTGTTGCTTTTTAATTTGCATGTTATCTGATCTTAGTTGTATTTAGTATAGAAGATCATTAAACATTTTGGCGCTAATATATTGAGTGAATTCCATCATTTCTAGTTTTGTAATATTTTATTTAATTTTTGCAAGCAATTTCTTCAAAATCGCATTTCATCTGTTTATGCAAAAAAAACACAAAAAAAATCAAAACACTTAAAACAAGCAAAAACAAGCAGTTTTCAGAAATAGTGAGAATAGGGGTTTCTACAATATTGTGGAGTTTTCATTCAGAGTTTGAATCGATTTTTATCAGAGGTATTCTTGTGCGGCTGGTCAAATCCCATATCTGGCACGTTTTCCAAGAATTGTACGGCTGCATTTATTGCTCTTGTCAAGCCGTACCACAGCTGAAAGGGACGTCTTTTCATTTTGGACCCAAACGCCTTGCTTTTTGGTTCTTCCTTTGCACCAATGTTGGCGCCTTGACTTCTGGAGGCATTATCATTCATTCCTTGGTGGGAGAAGTTTGTCAACAAGCTGGCTGTACCATTTATGTCCTTTCTCAAGTGGCTGCAAGTGTAACTAGGTTTTTGAATAAAATTCAGTTTACCTTTTTGATTGCATGTTAGCCATTTCACATTGTAATCAATTATTTGTCAGAATAAAGATAATTGCCATTGTCTAGATGACAGCCTTCTTCAAGATTTATGGTTTCAGCATTTTATTTGATTTAGCATCTATTTTTATTAAAATCGCACAAACCCTCATATTGCACAAAAACCACAAAAAATTACAAAACAACAAAACAACAAAACAAAGCTTTATATTCAGCTTCAGTCAGGGGTTGAGAGACACCAGGTCTCTTACAATGGTATCAGAACACAGTTTTCTTGCCATCATGTGCTTTTTCAGTTAGATGTGTGCTTTTTCGATGCTTTTTCATGAGTAGAGACATTATATTCTACAGCAAGGGTAGAGGAACAGGCAGAGTAGAGGATTGGACAGGTCCACCTATTCTAGAAGGTGAAATAGTATCAGGGGTTCTGGGTATACACAGATCCAGTTCTAGCAGCAGTGAGAATAGTGTCACTACACTGATGACCAATCGTGAGATTCCGACAGAGACTCATAGGGATCCAGGGAAAGAGCATGTCGAAGGTGAGATTTTTGATGACGAGTTCAGACGAAGGCATGATAACATGATGGACATGGTGTCTTAGTTGATGGGAACGATGAGGCAATATATTCCGCCTCAACAACATTACATTCAGATAGGACAGTCTAGTAGGATTGCAGGCATAGACCAGCCACAGGTGTCAGTACAACAGCAGTCATCACCTGTCATTCATGAGCGTAGGCCTAGACAGCCTACCTTTATTACTAGGGAGGCACCTCCAACTCTGGAGGCAGAGTAGCAGTGTCACCAGCCAGAGTTTCAGCCACAGCATTGTACATCAGTGGCCGACATGACCAGATTCTTTGGAGAGTACTCGACATTGGCTCCTGAGATCAGGCAGTCGTCGTTTCATGAGTTTATGGATGTGCATAGACCCAGGGGTGGAGGTAGATTCGAGCATAGAGCTCCTCAGTACCA
The DNA here is from genome assembly GCA_007258455.2 of Sequoia sempervirens. NCBI lineage: Eukaryota > Viridiplantae > Streptophyta > Pinopsida > Cupressales > Cupressaceae > Sequoia > Sequoia sempervirens. The sequence goes on from VDFB02259174.1 coordinate 14,033, forward strand.
GCCACCACCACAAGTGAATAGGGATCTTCAGCATGCAGTGAGCAAGATTGTCTTGCCTTATTTTGATGGCTCAGACAAGAGTTAAGCAAGGTCTTGGGTACAAAAGTTAGACAATTACCTATCATTGAGACCTATGCAGGAGGACGAGGCCATTAAATTTTCCATGCTACACCTTGATGGATTAGCACATGACTGGTGGCATCACGGCATGTACACATTGGGTCATCACATGGTTACTACTTACCAGGAGTTCACGAACAGGCTCATAGAGCGCTTTGATAAGAAGGATCCAAAACTTTACTTTAGAGAGCTAGCTTGTAATGTCCCCAATTTAGCCCTACACTCTTCATTTGGATTTAGCCTATTTCTGAAAACTCATAGGCTAAAGCAAAAATGAAAATTAGGGTTTCCACTTTCAGAGGAGGTTTTGAGGTCTTGCATGCGAGAGTTTCTAATACATGTCTGGTGAAGTTTTATGGGTTTTGGAGAGCTTCGCAATGAGGTAACATGCATGACAGTATATTGACTTGCGTTCTCGGCTGTTTTTTGGAGGCTTGCATGTTGGAGTTTTCCAATTTGGGTTCTGGATTCCTTCTGGGTTTTCAGAGAGCTTCGCGATGGTGTGGCATGCAATTGAATCAGATGACTTTTCCGGACTTACTATTTTTAGTAAGTTGCGACGGCTACTCAAAATGTGGAGAAAATGAGTTTGGAACAACTTACTATTTTTAGCAGTATGCTATTTTTAGTAAGTACTATTTCTAGCAGTGCTATTTTTAGCAGCAGTTCAGTAGTTCAGTGCAATGGCTATTTCTGGCAGGTCAGCTTGAGCAGTGGTCTCCAGCATTTGAGGTGATTATTTTGGCAAGTTTGATATTTGATAAAAAAATAATGTTTTAAGTGAAAAATATTTGGCTAAGGCATGGACGACGATTTGGAGAGATAAGTGATTTTTATAATGTTTATTAACTAAACATTTTGGAGGCCTTATTTGATGAATTAATATTTAAGTGAAATATGTGCTAAGGCAAAAGGGGACACCTAGCTTGGAGACATTTGAGTTTAATTAAATATTTCACTTAAATCTTTTAGTGAAATATTTGCAAGTTATATATTTGCATTTTATTAAATTATATTTCCACATATGGGTTGGAAATGAAATGCAAATGAAATTTCGAGAAAAGGTGAAAAGTGAATTTCATTTAGGCACCCTAATTGGAGGGAAAAGAAGATTTGAATTTGGAGACAGAAAAGTTATAAATAAGAGACTTGGCCTTCAATTGGATTATCTATTGTTGCTTATTATATTGTTATGCTGCTGAAATGCTTTCAGAGCTTGCTTCGAGGAATGCATACCTCCTAGTTCTTTCTCTTGGTTTCGTGCTTGAAAGATAGCACCTAGTTGAGTTTCCAGAGACTGCTTCTCATCCAGACTAGCAGACAGAGCATCAAGGTTGAAGATTCTAGAGATTTGTCAGTTTTGCATTTGCTGGTTAGGGTTTTGCTAAAATAGAAATCTGCTCATAAGTCCATGCACGATTTTTTGGTGGTTTTGAGTATTGGCCCTATGCTTTAGTCTACCTTGGGCGCCCCTCCTTGCAAGTTTTCATATTTTTTAGAGGTGTCGGATTTTATCTTGCTTGTAGAACATTTCTGGAGGTCGTACCTTCTTTAAGGTTGCATTGGAAAGCGTGCATAAATAAATCACTACTATTTGGAGGAGTTTCTTGGCTTGGTCTTGGTTGCTCAACTCCTAGCTCTCATTTGCATTCAGTTCCACATCATTCGGAGATGTTTTGACGAAGTTATGAGCATTTTGGTGATTCTAAGGCTTGCTAGTATGAATTTTCTGATTGCTGCAATTTTATATCAAATCTGATATTTTAGTCCCTTTTTGCTATATTTCATATGTTGGATAGCTTGTGCTTGTTTGGAGTTCATTTCCTAACATTTTGGAGATCAATGGTTATCTATATCTTATTGTATTTGCAGATTGTTCATAATATTGTAACGCTGAATTAGTAGTACTAATCAGCTATTTTACTTTCTGCACTTTACATTTTGTATCCCCACTTTAGTGGAAGAGGATGGCTTTGCCGCCTAGTTTACTTTCAGTTTAATCACTTTCATTCCCACGGTTGTGGATGCGACTGGCCCTTGCTCAGTCTACATTGTATTTGCTTTCTATTTCTCCGCCATATGATAGCGCCTTTCCCACTTTGGGTTAGGAATGCACATGCTTGGCGTTGAGATTATTTTACTTGCATAGCATCTTTGTTAATAGAATCTCCGCCATATGGTAGCGCCTTTCCCACCTCGGGTTAGGAGTGCACATGCTTGGCGTTGAATTACTTTCCAGTACTACATTCTTTACTAGTGATACTCCGCCATATGGTAGCTTCTTACCCAGCTTGGGTCGGAAAGCACATTCTTGGCGTTGAGGCTGTTTCCTTCAGTTGCTAGTTTGATTTGAGCTAACCCTAACGGGTACTTTGGTGCTGTTGTGATCATCTTCGAAGTTTGAAAAAATTTGGGTCAGAATTGGTTCGGTTCATTACATAGCTCAACTCTGGCAAATAGGTAGTTTGGATGCCTATATTGGTGAATTCCAGAGGGTTGCAGTCATGGTGACAGGTATTTCGGAGAGAAGACTTGTCATACTATTTATCAAGGGATTATATGAGCCGATGAGAGGTTGGGTCAAGGCATTTGATCCTCCTACTCTTCAGGAGGCAATGAGGAAGGCACACAGTATGGAGCTTGCAGCACCTCGCAGCAAGTTCTCTTCAAGCTCCACACCTTATTCGAGGCCTAACAAATCATTTGATAGGAATAGAGCATTTGACAAGAAGGATCCACCTGATCCTCAGAGAAGGAATGCACCACCTTTTGACAGGGAAACATTGAATGATTTACGTAAGAAAAAGTTATGTTTTTGGTGCAAGGCACCTTACGATGAAAAACATGTATTCCCTCTTCGTCTTAAAGCAAAAAGTAACCAGATGGAGTGGTTTGATGAGGGTGAAGAACAATCTGATCTGTCAGACCAGCAAGCTGATTCAGAGCATTTTGATGACGAAAGGTTTGAAAATAGTGAAAATGAGGGAGGAAAAAAGTTACAGGAGGCACACTTGACTACTCTTCAGAGAGATGGATCTTTTAGGCTACGTGGGCTCCTAACAGGTCAGAAAGTGATTACTCTACTCGACACTGGTGCCACTCATAACTTTATAGATGCACGGTTGGTAGAGAGACGAGGCATACAAACTAAGGAGTTTGAGGGTATTCGAGTCAAGGTGGCTGATGGGTACACCCTCAAATGTGATAGGAGAATAACAGATCTTCTGATGCAGCTTAACAACTATGAGTTCAAGGCTGAATTCTACGTTGTGAATATGGGAGATACTAATGTGGTACTTGGGATGGCATGGCTTCACGATTTGGGTGACTTCACACTCAACCTTCGAGACATGGAGATGAAGTTCAAGGTAAACGGGAAACCACATGTCATAAAAGTCATCAGAGAAAGTAATTTGACAGTGGTATCTTTAGACGGATGGAGAGGCTCATTCGCAATGATATGGTGGATTGGGCTACAGAGTGTATGTTGTTACCAGCACAACAGGAGCAGTAGAAAGTTGAGTACCATCCTGAAATTCAGGAACTGAGGACTAAACACTCTAAAGTGTTTAGTGACATTCCACCTGGCAGACCTCTGGACAGAGGCATCGAGCAAATTATCGAGTTGGAGGAGGGCGCAAAGCCCATTATGATCACACCATACAGACATCTGAAACGCCTCAAGGATGAGATAGAGAAAACAATCAGTGAGTTGTTGGCTATGGGGCATATCAGACCTAGCGAGTCACCTTTTGCTTCATTGGTAGTATTGGTGAAGAAAAAGGATGGGTCACTACAGATGTGTATAGATTACCACCAACTTAATAAGAAAACAATCAAAAACAGGTACCCTATACCCCGCATCGATGAGTTGATTGATGAGTTGCACGGTGCTATCTTCTTCACGAAGATTGACTTGAGTTCGGGTACCATCAGATTCGGATGAGGGAGGACATAGAGAAAACCGCTTTCAGGTGCCATTGCGGTCACTTCGAGTTCTTGGTTATGCCTTTCGGTCTAACCAACGCCCCTGCCACCTTTCAGGCAACGATGAACAAAGTTTTCAATTCTCAGCTACAGAGATATATGTTGGTCTTCTTCGATGACATTCTGGTGTACAGTAGGACATGGAAGGAGCATTTAGCTCACTTGGATACAGTTCTGGGTATTTTGGCTGAGGAGTCCTTGTATGCCAAGGAATCCAAGTGTGAGCTAGGCATGGCTGAGTTGTATCTTGGGCACATCATCAGTGCCAAGCGAGTCGGTATGGACCCTGAGAAGATCCGAGCTATAGTAGAGTGGTCAGTAACAAAGAACCTTACCCAGCTCAGAGGATTCATTGGGTTGTGTGCTTTTTACAGACAATTTGTTAGTGGGTTCTCATGACACGCCGCACCCCTTACTAATCTGACAAAGAAAGGGGCATTTGCTTGGTCACCGCAGGCCCATGAGTGTTTTGACAGATTCAAGGTGATTATAACTTTGTGTCCAATTTTAGGACTGCCAGACTTTACGAAGTCTTTTGATTTGTATTGTGATGCCTCAGGAGAGGGCATTGGTGCCGTACTGATGCAGGAGAGACACCCTATTGCTTTTGAGAGTAGGAAGCTTAGGGGTCCTGAGAGATTTTATAGCATTTATGACAAGGAGATGTTAGCCATTATGCCCGCTTTGGCTAAGTTCAGGCAATATCTGGTGGGCGGTAAATTCAATGTGTGTACAGATCACAATAGCCTGAAACACTTCCTTGGACAGCGAGACTTAAATGAAAGGCAACAAAAATGGGTCAGTAAATTGCAATCATATGATTTTGATATTACCTTCATTAAGGGGAAGTAGAATGTTGTAGCTGACGCATTGTCTCGCAGACCTCAGTTGAATGCTATGGCACAGATCTCCGAGGATTGGAGGCACAGGATTATCGCAAAGTATGCTAAGAACCAATGGGCTTCTAGCATTGTTGACGGGACAGAGCAGGATTGTAGATACACCGTTGTGAATGACTTGATCATTTACAAGGGACGGATTTTTCTGGTTCCTGATTTAGAGTTGAAGGATACAGTTCTGAAAGCCTTTCATGATCTTCCTATGGCGGGCCATCCCGGTTATTTCAAAACATATAACCTAGTACGGGAACAGTTTACTTGGAAAGGGCTAAAGACTGATGTTCTTCGGTATGTACGAGAGTGTTTTGTTTGCCAGCAGAACAAACAGGAACACACATATCCTGCTAGATTGTTTCAGCCACTTCCGATACCTGACAGGAAGTGGGAATGTTTATTAATGGATTTTATCACGGGCTTGCCGAAAGCCCAAGGGAAAGATTGTATTTACGTGGTTGTTGATCAGCTGACAAAATATGCATACTTTTTTCCAATCACCACTACATTTACAGCATCACAGACTGTAGAGCTCTTCTGCTGGATTGCTTCAGCCACTTCCGATACCTGACAGGAAGTGGGAATGTTTATTAATGGATTTTATCACGGGCTTGCCGAAAGCCCTAGGGAAAGATTGTATTTACGTGGTTGTTGATCAGCTGATAAAATATGCACACTTTTTTCCGGTCACCACTACATTCACAGCATCGTAGACTGTAGAGTTTTTCTTCAGAGAGGTATTTAGGTTACATGGTTTGCCTCGGACTATAGTCAGCGATAGAGATAGTCAGTTCATGAGCAACTTTTGGCAAGAGTTGTTCAGACTTTGTGGAACCAAGCTGACACCTAGTACCAGCTACCATCCACAGACAGATGGACAGACGAAGATCGTCAATAAGTGTGTGGAAGGATATCTGCATAATTATACAGCTAGACAGCAGAGAGCTTGGGTGAAGTGGATATACCTCTATGAGTATTGTTATAACTCTACTCACCACATGACTATACAGATGATGCCCTTTATGGCATTATACGGGTATGAGGTGCCCAACCTTTTGGATTTGGTGTTGAGTGATAGCAGAGTGCCCAGCGTAGGTGATATGTTGCAAGATTAGTAGGATATTATGAGGTCTCTCAGAGACAATATTCAGCACACAGAATCTGCAGAAGCAGTATGCTGATCAAAAAAGGGTTGAGAGTTCCTTTGCAGTGGGTGACATGGTGTATCTCATGTTACAGCCTTACCGTCAGTCCACTCTGTGGAAGAGTGGTGCAGAGAAGTTGAAACCTCATTACTATGGTCCATTCTAAGTCATCAGACGAGTGGGCGAGGTTGCATATGAGTTGGATTTACCGGCGGATAGCAGAGTTCATGTGTTTCACGTTTCTCGCCTGAAAAAGGCGTTGGGTCAGCATGTGATTCCCTCTCTAGTACTGCCACCCCTTGATGATGAGGGGAAATTGATATTAGTGCCTGAGGCCATCCTCGATGTTAGAGAGAGACACCTTCGGAGGCAGGTCATCATAGAATTTTTGATAAAATGGAGACTTGCCGGTTGAGGACACTACATGGGAGTTTGAGGAGATTTTACAGCATCCAGAGCTGAGATTGCTTGAGGACAAGCAATTTTAGGGAGGGTGGACTGTAATGTCCCCTTCCTAGGCAGTTCAAGTGATTCAGGGGTTAGACTATCATTCAGAACCTCGTAGTGGTATCCTGTAAGAGACCTGGTGTCGCTCAACCCCTGACTGAAGCTAAATATGAAGATTTGTTTTGTTGTTTTGTAATTTTTTGTGGTTTTTGTGCAATATGAGGGTTTGTGCGATTTTAATAAAAATAGATGCTAAATCAAATAAAATGCTGAAACCATAAATCTTGAAGCAAGCTATCATCTAGACAATGGCAATTATCTTTATTCTGAAAAATAATCGATTACAATGTGAAATGGCTAACATGCAATCAAAAAGGAAAACTTGGTTACACTTGCAGTCGCTTGAGAAAGCACATAAATGGTATGGCCAGCTTGTTGACAAACTTCTCCCACCAAGGAATGAATGATAATGCCTCCAAAAGTCAAGGTGCCAACATTGGTGCAAAGGAAGAACCAAAAAGAAAGGCGTTTGAGTCCAGAATGAAAAGACGTCTGTAAGAGACCAGGTGTCTCTCAACCCAACTTCTGACGGTGAATGCAATATTTTGTTTGTGTTTGTCGTTTTTGTGATTTTTTGAGGGTTTTTGCAATATATTGAAAGAATACGATTTTGAAAATAAATACAATAAAATTCATAAAAAATTCATTAATGATAAATGATGCGACAAATAGCTTCCCAAAGTATGGCAGATATTTTTATTGACTCTCTTGACACATACAATGAAGAAATACGAACAAGCAATGAAAAAGGCAACATTTTTATTCAAAAATAACCTGGTTATTTGCAGCCGCCTAAAGGACAGAAGAAATGATTCGCCAAGCTCAAATATTAACTTCTCCCTCCGCTGAATGTGTGCAAAATGCTTTGTAAGACAAGGCGTCCCAACTGGAGAAATAAAATGTGAAAAAGGAAAAGCGACTTGCTACTGGAGAAAGGTACGACCTTGCAGCTGTATAGTACGGTCTGGTAGCAGCAATGAGAATAGTACGGCTGAAAGAAATGGTTGCCAAATCAACTAGAAATTAACCTTAATCAATTCGCCCTTGATAACTGATGAAAACAATTCAAACTCATTCTAAATCTAACACAGTAAGCACAAATGCAACCTCTGAATGAAGTCACCCTGTTGACAATCTTCAACTGGTATTGCACAGTCTTAGTATGCCTGATTCTGAAAAGGGAACGTTATTCAAAACCCAATGATCTGCAGAAACCCTTGTTTCTCAAACCCCAATGCTCTCAGAGAGAAATAAAGACAAATTAGAGTAATCAACATAATGAGTTCGATTTGCCTCTGAGAAATATATATCTTCTCTTCATTAGGTCGACCCCCTTCCAAAAAAGCAATTAATTGAGCAATTAAAATATCATTAATTTGCCCTTTAATGACTTAGGCATATTAATTAAATAATGGCGTCCCTTTTCTTAAATGAGTATTAAAATACTCATTTAATATTAATTTATCCCTTATTATAAAGTATTAATAATACTTTATAATTTTCCATTAAATAATCATATTTAATTATTTTCATTAAAGTGACTTATATTATAAAGTCAAATTAATAAACTTTTAATAATGATCAAATGCCTTAGTATTTACTGTTTGCTCATTAGATCATCAAACCGGGTCGAAGTTGAGCTGACCAACTGAATCAGGTGCCTTGCCAAAAATAGCAACTCCTGCCTACCTCACTTACTATAAATAGTAAGTATCTATAAATCACTCTGTAAGTGTCCGCAAAGGCCCAAACCTGAATCAGCTACTGGAGTGATGTTCCCAAACGCTGGATAACTGCCTCCAATGATCCTCTAAACACATATGCCAGCCTACGAGGATCTGAATGATAGGCTAACCTCTGAAATAACTGTACTGCCTAGGAAGGGGACATTACAATGTCCCTTTCAGCTGTGGTACGGCCTGACAAGAGCAGTAAATGCAGCCGTACAATTCTTGGAAAACGTGCTAGATATGGGATTTGACCAGCCACACAAGAATACCTCTCCTCTGATAAAAATCAATTCAAACTCTGAATGAAAACTCCACAATATGCACTGATGTGACCTCTGAATGAAGCCACTCTGATGGACAAGCTTCAACTGGTATTTCACAGCCTCAGTATGTCTGATTCTGAAGAGGGCACGTTCTCCAAAATCCAATGATGAAGCGAATTTGCAGAAACCCTTGTTTCACAAACTCCAATGTTCTCAGAGAGAATAAAAGACAAATTAGAATAATTCACAATGAAATTCAATTTGCCTTTGGATTAAATATATGATCTCTTCAATAAGTCGACCCAAAAAAGCAACTGATTAAGCACTTAATAAATCATTAATTCGCCCTTTTTTGAGACTTAGGCAAATTCATTAAATAATGGCGTCCCTTTTAAATAAGTATTAAAACTCATTTAATATCAATATTGCTCCTCAATTATAAAGTATTGAATACTTTATAATTTGCCATTAATTAATACTTTAATATTTCCTTAAAGTGACTTTATATTATAAAGTCAAATTAATAATCTTTTAATAATTATCAAATGCTCAAATATTCTCTGTTTGCTCATCAAATTGTCGAACTGGGTCGAATCTGAGATGACCAACTGAACCAAGTGCCCTACCAGAAATAGTAACCCCTGTCTGCCTGACTTACTATAAATAGTAAGTGCCTGAATATCACTCTGTGAGCCTCTGCTAAGGCCCAAACCTGAATCAACTGATGAAGTAATGTCCCAAAACTCAGGATAACTGCCAAAAGCAACCCTCTAAACACACCTGTCAGCCTACGAGGGTTTGAATGATAGGCTAACCCCTAAATCACCTGAACTGCCTAGGAAGGGGACATTACAATTACAATCCTCCCTTCCCGAAATTGTTTGTCCTCAAGCAATTGCAGACTTGGGTGTTGTAATATCTACTCATTCTCCCATGTGGCATCCTTTGCTGGCAAATTTCTCCATCTCACCAAATACTCCTTCACCACCTTGTTTCGCAATCTCCTCTCTTGAGTATCTATAATCTCCTCGGGAACAAGTACCAAATGTCCCTCCTCATCCAATGGAGGAAGCACAGTAGAAGAAGTAACTTGCTGACCTAGTGCCTTTTTGAGGCACGAAACATGAAATATATTATGAATCTTGCTGCTCTCAAGCAGCTCCAACTCATATGCTACCTCTCCAATCCTCCTGATACCACTGTATGGTCCATAGAATCTGGGCTTGAGCTTCTCTGCTCCGCTCTTTTTAAGAGAAGATTGTCTGTAAGGCTGCAAGTGAAGATATACCAAATCACCAACCTCAAAAATGCGCTCCACCCTATGTCTATTAGCATGTCTTTTGCTGATTTTGTGCCACCTGAAGATTATTCTTGAGTGCCCTCAAGATATCTTGACTCTCCTGAATCCAATCCTTGGCTTTGGGAGCCCTGCTCTCACCAAAAACCAACTCTGTAAATGAAGGTGTATCATATCCGTACAAAGCTCGAAAAGGACTCATCCCAATGGACATATGATGTGTGGTATTATAACAATATTCTCCTAAATGCAATCACCTAATCCATGTTCGTTGTTGCCCAACAATGGAATTGCGCAAGTACCCCTCGATCCATTTGTTCACAATTTTTGTCTGTCCCTCTGTTTGGGGGTGGTAACTTGTGCTCGGAGTCAACTTGGTGCCAACCAATCTAAACAACTCTTGCCAAAATGCACTCATGAATCGACTATCCCTGTCGCTAACTATGTTCCTGGGTAGCCCATGCAATTTGAAAACCTCTCTGAAAAACAATTCAGCCACCTATGGAGCCATGTACTCTGATGGAATAGCAAAAAAGTGAGCATACTACGTCAACTAATCCACCACCACGAAGATAATATCTCTCCCATGCACCTTAGGTAGACCTGTGATGAAGTCCATAGATATGCAATCCCATTTCTGCTCTAGAATGGGTAATGGCTGCAGCAATCCAGCTGGATGGGTATGCTCTGACTTGTTTTGCTGACAAGTCACACATTCCCTGACATGTCTCAAGACGTCATCCTTGAGGCCCTTCCATGAGAACCTCTCTTTGATCTATATGTAAGTCTTGAAATAGCCCTGGTGGCCTACTTAGGGGGTTGTTATGAGAAGCCTGCAATATCTTCTCCTTCATCTGAGATTCTGGCACTAGGTAGATTCTATCCTTATAGAAAATCACATCATCCACTACTTGATACCTATCATCCTAAATCAATCCATCCATCAATTCACAAGCGAACTTATTCTTAGAATACTCTACTAGCAAGAGGGATTTCCAATCTACGGAAATCTCGGAAAGTGAGGAAGTTGAAGGTCTCCTGGAAAGGGAATCTGCAACAATGTTCTTCTTCCCCTTCATATACTCTATATCAAAATCATAAGCCTGTACTCTACTGACCCACTTTTGTTGTCTCTCATTCAAATCCCTCTGCTCCAAGAAATATCTAAGGCTATTGTGGTCAATCCTTACCACAAACTTGGCTCCAACTAGATATTGTCTGAACTTCGCTGTAGAAACCCTAGTTTCCCCCTGTTTTCGATACTGACTGTTTTTCTGATGTTTTTGAAGGATTTTGGTTTTTTTGCTTGTTTTTGAGTTTTTTGTGCAATACAAGGAAATTGCGATTTTTGCAAGTACTTGAAATAAATTCACTAAAAATCATTTAACTCTAAAAACGATGAAATATGGATGCTAGTACTCTTTATTACTTTTCCAGAATGATTACAAAAATACCCAGTTACATGCAAAGATGAAAAGGCAATGATTTTATTAAAAACCTGATTTCTGTAGCAGCAATAAATGAAGGCTGAGAATGGTACGGCTGCAATGATTAAGCCCTTTCTCCCCTGCCAGTCGCTAGACAAAGGTTCTCTGAATATTTGCGCCCCTCAAGGTAAAGTCAGAAGATGAAAGCTAAAGGCGTTTTACTCTGGAGAACAAAGTACGGCTTTCTTCAATAGTACGGCCAAGTACAGCAGTACGACCTTTTTAAAATAGCAGCAATAAATATGAAGTACGTCCTTCTGTCTTCAATGCCTAATCTCTGAGATATGGTGCGCCTATGTGAATGAATGTATTCTGAATGAATAAATATGCTGAAGCTCTGTAAAATAAATAATCTCTGAAGCTCTGTGATTCCTCCTGAATGAAGAAACCTCTGTGCTGGCAATAGATCAGATGTTATTTCACATCCTCTAAATCGCTCCCACTGGAGATGGCTCGTTCTCCAATGTTTCGAGACCAAAACCCTAAAGCTTCCATTCTCTGACGAAGTCCTGATCAATTTTCAATTCTCAAATGTCATAATGGCTCAAATCCCAATGCAAAAACCCTTTATCATTGAAAAGTGCGATTTCCTTAAAGATAGGGTTTTATTAAAATATTCACTTTTAATTCTTTTAACAATTCAATAGTCCTCAGCCAAATTATTATAATAAATTATAATCAATAACTGGCCCCTTCCTGATGATGGGCGCACCCCTCAAGAAGAATCACTTAAGTTATAATTTAAAATTATAACTTTATATTATAATCATTAAATAATTAATATTTAATTAATACAATTAAATATTAATATTTCTCTCGTTACTCATCCGATGACTGTTCCGTCTGAAGCTGACGAACACTGAAGTGATTCTGAACGCTGTCAATCCCATACTGCTAAAAATAGCAGGGGTCCCACGCTGACTGCCAGGAACTGCTAAAAATAGCAACTCTGCAAAAAGTCTCCGATCGAGCCCAAACGAAAGCCTACTAATCAAATCTGCCAATCTGACGCTGAGCCAAACTTCGGAATGACCCTCTATACCATGCATCAGCCTACGAGGGCCGCAGTATAGGCTAACTCTTACGAACTCAGATGCTCGCCAAAAATGGGGACATGACATTCGCCAAAGCATGCATAATGGCGAGCATCTCCTTATCATAAATGGAATATAGCCTCTCTGGTCCTCTAAGTTCCCAAGTCTCAAAAGCTATGGGGTGTCGGTTTTGCATCAGTACTGTCCCAATGCCTTCACCCGAGGCATCGCACTCAAGAACAAACGGTTGTGTGAAGTCTAGAAGTGCCAAAACAGGACAACTACTCATCACATCGTTGAGCTTATCAAAAGCCCGTTGAGTCTCCCCTGACCAACTAAATGCACCCTTCTTAGTCAAGTCTGTCAATGGTGCCCCCAACTAAGAGAATCCCCTCACAATCCACCTGTAATAACTGCACAATCCAAAGAAACCTCATAACTCTATGAGAGTCCTAGGTGGTGGCTAGTCAAGTATCGCCTGTATTTTCTCCTGGTGGACCTTCACCCCATCAGCACTAATCACATGTCCCAGATACAATATCTCCTTAAGGCCAAATTCACATTTTGAGGCCTTAGCACATAATGACTGCTCCTCCATGATAGTCAAAATCTCATCCAAATTTCTCAAATGGTCCTCCCATGTTTTACTGTAGATAAGCAAGTCATCAAAGAACACTAGGAGAAATTACGCAACTGCTTGTTGAAGATATGATTCATACATGACTAGAATGTGGCAGATGCATTTGTTAATCCAAAGGGCATCACCAAAAACTCATAATGGCCATAGTAACATCTAAATGCGATCTTATGAATATCCTGCTCTCGAACTCTAATCTGGTGGTACCCCGAACGAAAATCTATCTTGGAGAATTAGACTGCACCATGTAGCTCATCCAAGAGCTCATCAATCCCGGGTATTGGATATCTGTTTTTGATGGTTTTCTTATTGAGAGCTCTGTAGTCAATACACATCCGCATTGTTCCATCTTTCTTCTTCACCAACACCACTAAAGAAGCAAAAGGACTAGAGCTTGGCCTGATATGCCCCATCTGAAGCAATTTCATGATTGCTTTCTCAATCTCATCCTTAAAATTTTTGGGGTGTCGATAGGGGGTAGTGATGACAAGTTTTTCCCCCTCTTCCAACTCAATAGTGTGCTCAAAACCCCTGTCTGGTGGTCTTCCTGGTGGTATCTCCCCAAAAACCTTATCAAGCTTTCCTACGAGCTCCTGAATGTCCACATGATATGGCTGCCCTGAATTAGAATCCTCCTTAGTGGTAATCACACACTCTGCTGCCCAAACTCTGTCATCATGACGAATGATGCTCTCCATTCGTCTAGCCGAAATAACTTTGGCTGCTTCAATAAACATTCCTCTAATTACTACTCATTGTCCATCGGCTGTCCTGAATTTCAATTCCATGGTTTGGAAGTTTTGTGAATACTTCCCCAGCGAATGTAACCATTGGACTCCCAGTATGGCATGAGTATCTCCCAAATCCACCACATAGAAATGATCCGTAACTGTGTAATTTCCCATAGTGATGGGCAACTATGGAACTTTCTTGTTGCATAATATTTTGTGACCATCTGCAACCATCACATTGAATCCCTCAAAATCTTCTACTGGTAACTTCTGCATGGCTACAAGTGCTACATCGATAAAGTTGTGGGTAGCCCCACTGTCAATCAACACTACGATGCGCTAACCCTATGAAACTCCCCTAACTCTGAAGAAGTTAAATTGAGGAGTACTGGATATGGTAGCAATGACATTGTTCTTACCCCCTCCTTGAGGCTGCTCCTTATCTGAATTGTTCCCATCATTCTCTTGAGAAGGTTCATCTTCGCTGCTCTCATCCTCCAATACAATCTCCATAAGATGCGCCTTGCCTTTTCGTAGGCAAGGATGTCCTGGTTTCTAGCATTCTTGCAATGATAGCAAATTCCCTTGATTCTGCATTCTTGTTTGTATGCCTCATCAGGATCAATCTTCTTACTCCCCTTTTTCTGAAATGACTTCTTACCCTTGTTCTTCTGTGGAGTGAAGGGTTTGGAAGGAGTTTTGTTTTCAGGTGTGGAAAACTCCATATCACGAGCTCTATTGACTGCATCCTGTAGAGAATCAAGTTTGAAAGCCTTAATCCAACCACGTAGTGGTTTAGATAGACCCTCAATAAAGTGCATAACCAAGCATTGCTCCGATATGTTTGTCAGCATGACTGCCAATCTCTGAAATTTTGAAATGTAGGCATCTACTAGACCATTCTGCTTCAACTGTGCTAACTCATTGAAGTGAAGTTCAGGATCCTTCTAATCAAATGTCATGTCCCCTTCTAGTTGACATCTCTCAGAGCACATGATTAGCCTATTATGCGACCCTCGTAGGCTGATAGGATGGATAGAGGGTCTTGAGGGAGTTTGGCTTGGCTTCAATTGTCAGTATTTTACCAGTTGGCTTTCGTTCGGGCTCATCCGGACACTTTTTGCCTGAGTTGCTATTTTTAGCAGTATTTGGCACTCAGCGAGGGACCCCTGCTATTTTTAGCAGTATGGATTGATCACGTGCAGAATCATTCACTTAGTCACCAGCTTCAGACGGTTCGTGAATCAGACACATTTCGAGGGAGATATTAATATTTGATTGATTAATTAAATATTAATTAATTGGAGCATATAATATAAAGTTATAATATTTTAATATTATAACTTAAGTGAAATATTGGAAGGGGTCGCCCATCATGGAAGGGGACGTTTTTAATTATATTTTATAATTAAAAATGTGACTTGAGACAATTGAAATAATTAAAAAGAAAAGTCGAATTTATTTTAATGATGCTTTTTGAAGGAATTCGCACTTTTCAAAGGGATATAAGACTTTGCTTTGAAAATCGAGCCATTACGTTATTGAGTATTGAAAATTGATCAAGTCTTCAACCAGAGCACGGAAGCCAAGGGTTTCAGTCTCAGAGCATTGGGGAACAAGCCATCTCCAGTGAAAGCAATTCAGAGGGTGTGAAATATCATCCGATTTGTTGCCAAGCAAAGAGATTTCTACATCCAGGAGAGATCACAGAACATTCACAGTTGATTCATCTTAAGGGTTTTCAGTGTGCAACATATCCATCAGGGATTTTTTAGTGGAGGCGCCTATTCTCATTGGGATCTGGAGAAGTGATAGGAGGTCATACTTTATTTAATAGTTGCTGCTGTGTTCAGGCCATACTAATCTGTACCAGGCCGTAGCTCCATTAAAAAGGGCGTACTTTCAAGTTCAAGCAAATCGCCTTCCATTTTCTCAGTCTGTCTCCACTAACAGGGGCGCCTATGCCCCTGGCATTATTCTGGATCGTCTGAGGGAGGGAGAAAGGAATATTCCTTGCAGCCGTACCAGATCAAGGGCATTCTTCATCTTGCTGCAAATCAGGTTTTTTGAAACAATATTTTTATACTATCTTGTATGCATGCCAGAGATCTCCTATTGTAGCCTTCTGAAATGAATAATAAGATCACAGATTAGATATTTCAAGGGTTTACTGCCTCAATATTCATTTATTTGAATTTCTACAAATTTCTTGCAAAATCGCATTATTACATTTATGCTCAAAAATCACAAAAAAATCAAAAACTTCAAAAACAAACAAAAAACAGTCAGATTTAGGAAACAAGGGAAACAAGGGTTTCTACAGTGGTATCAGAGCTAAATCCTGCTATCCTGAGGGTTTAGCAGTCTTATGCAGCCACAAAAGATTGGGTCTCACAGGTATTACACACGCAGGAGAGCCTTGATTGACAGGCAACAGGGTACGATCCGGCAGCCGGAAAACATGGCTGATAGAACAGATAATCCTAGAACAGAGATTCCTCATAACCCTAGAGATCAGGACGATGCAGAGGTTTTAGACACTCTCAGAGACTTACGAACAGGTCAACGGCAGTCTAACGATGTGCTACAGCAGTTGACAGTGGCTATCCAGAGGTTAGGTACACAGAGGAGACCGTCACCACAGCGTGAGGATAACAGGAGTGATGCAGGATCTCGGAGAGCACCTAGGACTGTTTCACGGACAGTAGATAGGCCCACTAGGCCTACTTTTATGAGACAGGAGCCCGATGAGGCTATTGCAGGTGAGGAGCATGAGGAGTTGTTCGCAGATACACTTATGGCAGCGAACGAGGAGTGGGAGTTAGTACCACCTATGTCAGAGAGAGGATCACCTTTGACAGATTTATTACACAGAGGAGAGAGCACCAACGAGGTCGACAGGATTGGAGACCTAGATACCAGAATAATGATCTGAAGCATGCTACAAACAGGGTCAATCTAGCGATGTTCAATGGTAGTGGTAAGGTCACAGCTCAAGCCTGGATTAGTAAGCTAGATACATTCCTCACATTGCATCTGATGGCTGAGAGAGATGCTATCAGGTATGCGACATTAAATCTGGATGGAGTAGCTTACGACTGGTGGCACCACGGGATGGTGACACTCCAGCATGACCGGGTCACATCATATCAGGAGTTTGTTGATCGTTGGTGGAGCGGTTTGATAGGAAGGATCCAGAATCCTATTTTAGAGACTTGGCTAAGTTGAGACAGAGTGGTAGTTTGGAGTCGTATATTGGTGACTTTCAGAAGTTATCCGTTATGGTTCTAAATATTTCAGAGAGGCGACTGGTAGTGCTTTTCATGGAGGGTTTGACAGAGCCATTGAGAGGTTGGATCAAAGCCTTTGATCCTCCTTCATTACAGGAAGCGATGAAAAAAGCTCGTAGTATGGAGTTGGCAGCACCGTCCAGTAGATTCAACTCCAGAAACAATTCTTCTTTCAGGGATAATAAGGGCTTCAACAGAAACAGAGAGAAGTCTGATTTTAATAAAGAAAAATCAGATTTTAAGAATGATTCAAAGGGTAAATCAACAGCACCACCTTTGGATCGAGAGGCTCTTAACGATCTACGCAGGAAGAAGCTTTGCTTCTACTGCAAAGGTCCCTATGATGCCAATCACGATTGTCCTTTGAGGCCTAAGGGCAAGGCAAATCGAGTGATGTGGGCTTACTACGAGGATTCGGAATCAGGAAATTCCGAACAGCAGGAGAGTTCTGAGGAGTCAGAGTCAGACGCTTCAGAGCCTAAGGCAGAGGCAGAGTCAGAACTTCAGATACAGGAGGCACGCCTATCTAGCATTCAGCAGGAGGGCTCATTAAGGATTCGTGGAGTGTTGGCGGGACAGAGGGTCATTACCCTTCTTGATATAGGAGCCACACACAATTTCATTGATGCTAGATTTGTTGAGAAACGCGGACTCATCACTGAGGAGTTCGAAGGCATTAGGGTTAAGGTGGCCGACGGTTACACTCTTAGGTGTGAACGCATGATTAAGGATCTCCCCTTACGCTTGAACAATTATGAGTTCAAGGCTGATTATTACGTAGTTAACATGGGGGATATTGATTTGGTCTTGGGCATGAAGTGGCTTCATTCACTGGAGGAAGTCACTCTTCGTCTCAAGGACATGGAGATCCATTTTGATGTGGATGGGAAGACGCATATTCTGAAAGCAATTCGGGACAGCAACATCAAAACTATTTCCTTTCGTCGGATGGAGAGGCTCATGCGACACGACATGGTAGAGTGGGCTGCCGAGTGCACATTGGCACCTATACAGGAGGGACAGCAGAAGACTGAATATCATCCCGACATATAGCAGTTGAGAATCAAGCATGATAAGGTATTCAGTGATATTCTACCAGGGAGACCTCCAGACAGGGGCATTGAGCATATTATTGAGCTTGAGGAGGTTGCTAAGCCCGTTATGATTATGCCCTATAGACATCCTAAGCAGCTGAAAGATGAGATCGAGAAAACGATCAAGGAGTTACTTGCTATGGGTCACATTAAACCTAGCAAATCACCATTCGCTTCTTCAGTAGTTTTGGTAAAGAAGAAGGATGGCACCCTACGCTTGTGCATAGACTACAGAGTCCTGAATAAGAGGACTATCAAAAACAGGTATCCAAAACCTCGTATAGACGAGCTTATTGATGAGCTCCATGGTGCATGCTACTTCACTAAAATCGACTTAAGGTCAGGATATCATCAGATCAGGGTTCGTGAGCAGGACATAGAGAAGACTGCCTTCCGTTGTCATTGTGGGCACTTCAAGTTTGTGGTGATGCCATTTGGGCTCACTAATGCGCCAGCTACATTTCAGTCCACCATGAACAGGGTTTTTCATTCACTACTGAGGAGATTTGTGTTGGTCTTTTTCGATGATATCCTTATTTACAGCAGGACTTGGCACGAGCATTTGGCTCATCTGGAGACCATGCTCAGTATTCTGCAGAGGGAGTCCTTGTACACCAAGGCATCCAAATGTGATTTGGGGATGACCGAATTGTTATACTTAGGTCATATTATCAGTGCAGAGGGAGTGCGGATGGATCCTGAAAAGATTCGCGCTATCATTGAATAGCCTACACAGGCAAACCTTACACAGTTGCGAGGATTTCTAGGTTTGTGTGGGTTCTATCGCAGATTTGTGAATGGTTATTCACGTCACGCAGCCCCTATGACAGATTTGCTGAAAAAGGGTGCATTTTGTTGGACTCCTGAGGCACAGGAATGTTTTGCGAGATTTAAGGAGTTGATGACTACATGCCCTGTGTTGGCACTACCAGACTTTTCGAAGCCTTTTGAGCTTCAATGCGATGCATCAGGTGAGGGCATTGAAGCGGTGCTTATGCAGGACGAGCACCCTATTGTGTATGAGAGTCGTAAACTCAGAGGGCCAGAGAGACTCTACAACATTTATGACAAGGAGATGCTCGCTATAATGCATGCCTTAGCAAAATTTAGGCAATATCTTGTTGGCAGCAAATTTTGCATCAAAACTGACCAGAACAGTTTGAGACACTTCTTAGGGCAACAAGATCTCAATGATCATCAGCAGAAGTGAGTAAGTAAATTGCAGGCATATGACTTTGATATCTCTTATATCAAAGGAACCCAGAATGTAGTAGCTGATGCTCTTTCACGCAGGCCATATTTGAGCTCTATGGTTCATATTACGGAGGATTCGAGGCATATGATTGTGGCAGAGTATGCCAACGATACTTGGGCTTCTAGCATTGTTGAGGGATCGACGATTGACACTAGATACACGCTTGTGAATGACTTGATCATTTACAAGAACAGGATTTATTTGGTCCCAGGTTCAGAGGTGAAGAACATTATCATGCGAGCCTTTCATGACATACCTACAGCAAGACATCCCAGGTATTTCAAAACCTATAGACAAAATTCGGGAGGGATTCACATGGAAAGGACTTAAGGCAGATGTTCATCAGTATGTGCGTGAGTGCCCTGTTTGTCAGCAGAACAAGCAGGAGAACACGTACTCGGCAGGATTATTGCAGCCACTTCCGATTCCTGACAAGAAATGGAAATGCCTGTCGATGGATTTCATTACGGGCTTGCCTAAAGCCCAGGGGCGAGATTGCATATATGTAGTTGTGGATTGGGTAACGAAGTATGCCCACTTCTTTCCGATTACCACCACCTACACAGCTACACAGGTAGCAGAGGTCTTCTTTCTTGAGGTATTCAGACTACATGGGTTGCCTCGGAGCATCGTGAGCGACAGGGATAGTCGGTTCTTGAGTCACTTCTGGCAGGAGGTGTTCAGTCTCTGTGGGACCGAGCTTACACCGAGCACCAGTTACCACCCACAGACTGATGGGTAGACGGAGATAGTGAATAAATCGGTGGAAGGTTACCTCAGGAATTATATTGCAGGGCAGCAGAAGGCATGGGTCAAGTGGATTCATTTGTGCGAGTATTGCTACAACACGACATTCCACATGACCATTCAGATGTCCCCTTTATGGCTTGTACGGGTATGAGGCGCGAAGTTTTCTGGATTTGCTAATGAGTGATAGTAGAGTGCCGAGTGCTGGAGACTTGTTGCAGGAGAGTCAGGATACTATGAGGGCTCTCAAGGAAAATATTGCCAAGGCACAAAATCAGCAAAAGCAGTACGCAGATCATAAGAGAACAGAGAGGCATTTCGAGGTGGGTGACATGGTTTATCTTATGCTGCAGCCCTACCGTCAGTCTACTCTTAGGAAGAGTGGGTCAGAGAAGCTTAAGCCACGATATTACGGTCCTTTCAGGATCCTGAGGCGTGTTGGAGAGGTGGCTTATGAGCTAGAGCTTCCGGCAAAAAGCAGGGTACACAATGTTTTTCATGTGTCACATCTCAAGAAGGCGTTGGGACACCGTGTGGTACCTTCTGCAATTCTACCTCCCTTAGATGATGAGGGAAAGTTGATTTTAATACCTGAGTCTATCCTGGAGTACAGAGAGAGACAGTTGCGTAGGAGGACTATCAGGGAATATTTAGTGAAATGGAGAGATTTGCCAGTGGAGGATGCTACATGGGAGAGCGAGGATATTCTGCAGCATCCGGAGTTGAGATTGCTTAAGGGCAAGCAATTTTAGGAGGGGTGGACTGTCATGTCCCCTTTTAGTTGACATCTCTCAAAGCACATGATTAGCCTATTATGCGACCCTCGTAGGCTGATAGGATGGATAGAGGGTCTTGAGGGAGTTTGGCTTGGCTTCAGTTGTCAGTATTTTACCAGTTGGCTTTCGTTCGGGCTCATTCGGACACTTTTTGCCTAAGTTGCTATTTTTAGCAGTATTTCGCACTCAGAGAGGGACCCCTGCTATTTTTAGCAGTATGGATTGATCACGTGCAGAATCATTCACTTACTCACCAGCTTCAGACGGTTCGTGAATCAGACACATTTCAAGGGATATATTAATATTTGATTGATTAATTAAATATTAATTAATTGGAGCATATAATATAAAGTTATAATATTTTAATATTACAACTTAAGTGAAATATTGGAAGGGGTCGCCCATCATGGAAGGGGACGTTTTTAATTATATTTTATAATTAAAAATGTGACTTGAGACTATTGAAATAATTAAAAAGAAAAGTCAAATTTATTTTAATGATGCTTTTTGAAGGAATTCACACTTTTCAAAGGGATATAAGGCTTTGCTTTGAAAATCGAGCCATTATGTTATTGAGTATTGAAAATTGATCAAGTCTTCAACCAGAGCACGGAAGCCTAGGGTTTCAGTCTCAGAGCATTGGGGAACGAGCCATCTCCAGTTAAAGCAATTCAGAGGGTGTGAAATATCATCCGATTTGTTGCCAAGCAGAGAGATTTCTTCATCCAAGAGAGATCACAGAACATTCACAGTTGATTCATCTTCAGGGTTTTCAATGTGCAACATATCCATCAGGGATTTTTCAGTGGAGGCGCCTATTCTCATTGGGGTCTGGAGAAGTGATAGGAGGCCGTACTTTATTTAATAGTTGCTGCTGTGTTCAGGCCGTACTAATCTGTACCAGGCCGTACCTCCATTAAAAAGGGCGTACTTTCAAATTCAAGCAAATCGCCTTCCATTTTCTCAGTCTGTCTCCACTAACAGGGGCGCCTATGCACCTGGCATTATTCTAGATCGTCTGAGGGAGGGAGAAAGGAATATTCCTTGCAGCCGTACTAGATCAAGGGCATTCTTCATCTTGCTGCAAATCAGGTTTTTTGAAACAATATTTTTATACTATCTTGTATGCATGCCAAAGATCTCCTATTGTAGCCTTCTGAAATGAATAATAAGATCATAGATTAGATATTTCAAGGGTTTACTGCCTCAATATTCGTTTATTTGAATTTATACAAATTTCTTGCAAAATCGCATTATTACATTTATGCTCAAAAATCACAAAAAAACCAAAAACTTCAAAAACAAACAAAAAACAGTCAGATTCAGGAAACAGGGGAACAAGGGTTTCTACATCAAATCTATCTATTAACTTTTGTGTGAACTCCAAGTAGGATGTAATGTTGGCGTGTCCTAGAGTGACAAGCCCATGGTACCACCATTCAAGAGCTTCACCATCCAAGTGTAGGGTAGCATACTTAATAACTTTAGTCTCCGTCATAGGATTAAGTTGGAAATAGATATCCAACTTTTGCACCCAAGCCATGGCTGTGCATTTGCTTGACCCATCAAAGGAAGAGATTGAAAGTTTCCCAACCTTCCGCTACAAGTTGTGGTTTTGTTGCCCCTTGTTGTTGTTTCTAAGACGATTTCTGAGTTTGATGTTGCAAAAGTCTACCAATGACATGGCAACCTGAAATTCATCTCCCAAGGAATTGTATTCCCTCAAGAAATCTGAAAATCCTTCATGAGCTTGCTGCTCCTGATTTGCAGCAGCTTGTCCTCCTAGAAATTGAGGCATAAGACGCCTCGGGGTCACTCTACTAGTTGTCCTGGCATTGCTTTGTGCTGCATCATTATTGTCATCTCCACTATTGTGACCATTCTGCCCATTATTTCCATTGTTACCATTGTTCACAAGTTGTCTAAGAATTTGTGTTAATTCTTGTCTACCCTTTGCCATTTCTTCCCTCAACTCTTGCTGCCCCCTGGCTAGATCATTAAGTATGCGCTGAGTGCTACTTTCCTCCATGAGTTCAAATGGACTCAAACCCTTTTTCAATCTGTTGTAAGAAATATCAAATGGGCTGTGATCCGGAATGTCTGAAAACTCTTTGCTCATCAACCAATAGGCTGGCAGGAAAACTTGCTCCGATACCACTGTAAAGTGCCTTGACAAATTTGATGTTTTGTTGGCGTAAAAACTAGCACCTCTGGAGTGCAGGTTTGTACGGACAGCTATGCACACTGCGTAATGAGTGCTCTTCAAATTAGGAGGGGAAGCTCCCTCGTGCTGGAATGCGTGGAAAAGAAAAGTAATCTAAGTTCTATCTTTTTGTTCTCAGCTGGAAGAAGCACAAGGTTAAGAAAACCAAGAACGTTGCAGCTAAGGATTTTTTGGTTTCGCAGATCATTAACTACAACTAAGCTAACTACTTTAAATCTATCCAGTTTCCTCAAGAAAACAGAGCATGAGGAAATGGAGCAGGGATGATTATCTGACGATAAGCCGGGTATGGACTCACAACGTGAAGGCAAGATGGCACAACTATCTGCTTGTCTGAATAGGCTTATTGGAAACAACAATACACGATAAACTAAGTACAGATTCCCAACTTGAAGGCAAGGTGGCACATCTATCGGCTCAATTTGAATAAGTTTATTATTCACACACATCATACGATAACCAATAATAGATTCTCAACTTGAAGGCAAGGTGGCAAATCTATCAGCTCAATCTGAATGAGTTTATTGAACACATAACATGAAGGATAGCCAACTAGGATAATAAATTGCATTGGCGAGACACGCATACAATCTATGATCAACTAGCCACTATATCTAACTAAGGCAAGCATTCACTATCATAATTGCATGAAACCCTATGTGGCATAACAATTCATTATAACAGCAAAAGCGTATGAACAAATACAAAAAGAGCAATATTGAGGGCAAGGTAGGCGCAGCGTATATTTCTCTCTCGTGCAAAAGTTCTTGAACAAATACAATAATAGCGATACTACAGACAAGGTAGGCACATCATGTATGCTATCACACAAAAGTTATGTACAAATGAGCAAAAGCTCTTATTTATAGACATCAAAAGGTCTAGGGAACCCTAAAATCACCTCGAGTCAACTACAGTCTTGCAATGCATGCAAGATTTATTGCTAAACCCTAATAAAGCAAACTATACAGTTAACTGGAAAGCTACCATCAGTTAACCGAAACATTTAACGTAAATGGACAATGTGCAAGCATGCACGTCCTTATTTAAAGCAAAGTTAACTGGGCACTACCCTCAGTTAACTGGAAACCCTAACCCTAACTCCTTTGAAGATAATCCCAAGGAAGAGATAAGCATGTATGAAATCAGCAAGTGAACTCAAGACTGAAAGTCGAGTTAACTGCTACTTTTGATTCTATCCTCGAAATTAACTACGGGTCCCAACTGGCAAATCACTCAAAGTCATCTCGGTCTAACACTTCGACCAAGAACTCATCAATCTCTCTGTCTTCTAGCACTTTGATGCTGTCCAAAGCAATAATCTATTTCTTCAATTCTCTGTCACTTTCCTTAACTGCTTTTGGCAGTTTCTAATATCTTCAATTGCTTTCTTGAAACTAGATGTCATCACAGAGATGTGATCCAAAAACTCCATCAAGATATCACGAACATGCTTCTGGAACTTAGTTTGCACAGCCTCGAGATCAGCGTAGGTACCATCTTCATGAAGCTAATGGCACAGTATCTTAGTGACTTTGGTGGCTTCATAAATGGAGTAATCTCTATTCCTTTTACAGCTTAACGCTTCATTGTCAGCGGCTCTAATGAAAACCTAAATTAAGACCGATTTGGTCTTGAATTCAGTCTAGTTGAACTGCCTTCTGAAAAACTTGCCCATTGACTGTGAACACGGCTATCTTCTGACAACTTTCTCGGAAAGCTAAAATAGCTCCTAGTGAAGCTAAAAATAGCCTGTTGGAGGATAATTTTCACCAAAAATTCTGAGACGTGGGTTTTGTCCAAAAAATGATTCTAAGATAACCCACAACGTCAGAATTATGAAAAAACGCCATTTAGCTTGACATGCAAAGATTCTTCAGTCGAGAATTGCAGGGGTTTTTAGAGCTTCCCGGGGCAATTTTTCTTGAGAAAATCTGGAACATGGGTTTTGTGCACAATGGAATTCTGAACAAACCCAAATGATGTGATTTTCAAAAAGATGTGATTTTGGCCCACATGCAAAGAAATCTTTGGAAAAAAACACAGAGCTTTAGAATGAAGGCTACGGGGCAATTTTCTCAAAAAAATCTAAGACATGGGTTTTGCTGCTAATGTTGAAAAATGCGAACCCAGATGATCAAATTTTGAAAATATGCTGAATTTCTTTGACATGCGAAGAAAGTACCTAAGATGAGAAATAGAAGAAATAAGACAGAAGAAAGAAGGTTTTATTTGCTCTGCTTCTGTAAAATTCGCCTATCTCTATTTTGGATTTGATGAAACCTGCATGTAAATTGAAAACAAAGTCTAGAATATTCTTCTTCTGAACAAAATGAATCCGTTGCTATGAAGAACGCTGAAATCTGACACCTGTAGCACCTCGAATCCTCAAATGCATGAAGAAATCACCATGTTTTGAGCTCTGAATGATACGACTTGTTCAAGAATGAAGAAATAAAGATGACTTTTGTCTTTAAATAAATAAAATTCATTTAAAATTCGTCCACCTCTTCAACTCAAAGCGCACCTCTTTATTTGGCAGTTAACTAAGCCTCAAATTAGGGCGTATGCTTAACTAAGCCTTCAAAATGAATGCCTAGAATGTGATTGGTTGTGAACTGAAGCTTAAAATGCATGAAAATGATGCTTTAATAGAGCGCCACTTTTAACTTTAGTTGAACTGCCCATGCAAATCAGTTAAACTTGTGCATGCAAGTCAGTTAAGTGCACATGCAAAACAGTTAACTTCACATGCAAATTAGAACTCAACATCCTCTTCAGTTAACTGAACATGCAAATGCATGCACACTGCAGATGAACTGAACTTCTAAAAATAGTAACCCAAAATGAACTTCAGTATCTTCTGCATGCAACCCAAAAATCGTTCGGTTGAACTGAAGTCATAACTCTAGTTAGGGCGCACCAGTCAACTTGTTTTGAAAAGTCAACTTTGACCCTTAAGGCGTTTTTCCAGACTTAGCCAATATTTTGATGAAAATTTGGATTGTAACCTTCGCCGGAGCCTCTATTCGAGCACTAATTCTAGATGACTGACAAGCCCGTTTGACTGGCTGACGATTGCATTGCAGAGCAAGGAAAAAACTGATCAAAAGGTACCTTGAGACTGAACATCATAAAACTAACATCTGAAGGCTCAAAAATCCAAGCGCCCTTTTCAAGAACTGCTCTTTTTCTCACACTTAGCCATATTTTGACATCTCCATCTCGTACAAAGGGAAAAACAAATTCTTCATAACTTTTGATTGACCAAGTTTCAGGACTGGATCTCAGGTTCACTGCAGAGCTGACTTCATTCTGCATGACAGTTGCAAAGGCACATTTCTCCAGAAAACATCATCTAAGGGGTGAAAATCAAGGGCGCCTTTTTCAAAAGTTGCTCTTTTTCCTCCAGACTTGGCCATTTCTAGAACTGACCAAAATAATACTAAAACTCTGACTGCAGGCTAACAGGTCATCTTCTGATCTGACGGAGACAAGCAACGGAAAGCTGAACGTAACACGGAGAAGCTGGATATCTGAGAACATAAAAAAAAAAAGGCATTAAAGGCCTCAAAAGCTCAGGCGCCTTTCTGAAAAAGTACTCTTTTGCTTTTTCCTCGATATTTTGACCAAGATTTGACCCCATGTTTGACCTCCGGCTCAGGCACTTCGGCAACTCAGATTCACCCACTGACGGATGCGTCGCGAAACTTGAACAAATGTGAGACAAACATCTTGGGTGGCATTTAGTCAGAAACCTTCATTTGACACCTCAAAAAGATGGGCGCCTTTTTCAAAAGCTGCTTTTTTTTCCAGTATTAGCCAATTCTGGCTTTCCTCTCGTTTTCCGCTATATCTTCCGTAACTTGCATGAAACAGGTCCATTTGATAATCTTAATAGCCCGTTGCAAAACTGACGTGGTGCCGGACAAATGTCTGCTGGAGGTGACACACCCTAAAAACAGGACCAAAACCCCTAAAAGATAGGGTGCCCTTTTGAAAATGTGCTCCCCTCTTCAAAGATAGAAAATTTTGATGATTTTCCTTCAGATTTTCACTTTTCTTGAATTTCTTCAGAAACAGACTGACATGAAACTAACACAAACTCCATATTTAAAAAGCCCAAAAACGACCTTCTGACATCACTTTAACAAGATTAAGACTCAATTAAGCAAAATGCCTTAGTGTAGCAAAAATTTTGGTTTGGGTAAACATGTTTAAAGTCTGATTTTTTGCCTTGGTAATTTTGTCAAACACTTTTCTTGCAACCTTCAACTTGCTGGTAATGTGTTTCAGTTTGCTTGGTTTTGATTTGTTTTGATGCCAATGATGATTGGTAACTTGAAAAGGAATGCAAATGAAGCTAAACAAATGTCTAAGATGATATGCAACCTTTTCTGTATTTTCAAATGCATTTATATGAAATTCTGATGTAAAATGCATACCTACAGCCAAGAGGCATTTTCACAAACACTTGGCATGCAAACTAGATAAATGAAATGCAATTGCTTAAGGAAAACATTTTGACAAATAATTTTCAAGCAAACTCCTTATCACTCCAATATCTATTTGCAATAACATGAGAGTTTTACAAGTTGATTATAAAAGCTAACATGTCATGTCCCCTTCTAGTTGACATCTCTCAGAGCACATGATTAGCCTATTATGCGACCCTCGTAGGCTGATAGGATGGATAGAGGGTCTTGATGGAGCTTGTCTTGGCTTCAGTTGTCAGATTTAGATCAGTTGGCTTTCGTTCGGGCTCATTCGGACACCGTTTGCCTGAGTTGCTATTTTTAGCAGTTTCTGGCACTCAGCAAGGCACCCCTGCTATTTTTAGCAGTACAATTTGGTCACGTGCAGAATCACTCCCTAGTTCGCCAGCTTCAGACGGTTCGTGAATCGGACGTTTCTTGAGGGAGTTATTAATATTTGATTGATTAATTAAATATTAATTAAATGGAGCATATAATATAAAGTTATAATATTTTTAATATTATAACTTAAGTGAAATGTGAAAGGGGTCGCCCATCATGGAAGGGGACGTTTTTAATTATATTTTATACTTAAAAATGTGACTTGAGACTATTGAAATAATTAAAAGAGAAAAGTCGAATTTATTTTAATAATGCCTTTTGAAGGAATTCGCACTTTTCAAGGACATAAGGCTTTGCCTTGGAAATCGAGCCATTATGTTATTCAGTATTGAAAATTGATCAAGTCTTCAACCAGAGCACCGAAGCCAAAGGTTTCAATCTCAGAGCATTGGGGAACGAGCCATCTCCAGTGAAAGCAATTTAGAGGGTGTGAAATATCATCCGATTTGTTGCCAGGCAGAGAGATTTCTTCATCTAGAGAGACCACTGTAGAAACCCCAGTTTCCGCTATCTCTGAAATCTGACTGTTTTTATTGTTTTTGAAGGTTTTTGGTTTTTTTGTGATTTTTGAGCATAAATGAAATAATGCGATTTTGCAAGAAATTGATAATAAATTCAAATAAAATCATTCAACTCTGGAAATGATAGGATCTATTGGAAATACTGATGCCAGACTATTTATTTATCTTCTGGAATGATTACAAATAAGATCCAATAACATGCAATCAAAAAGGCAATGATATTTTATGAAAACCTGGTATTTGCAGCAAGTTGATAAATTGCTTGAGATGGTACGGCTGTCATAAACTTGCTCTTCTCCCTCTGTCAAACGATTGCAAAATGATCTAGATGCTGAGGCGCCACCAAGAATGAAGACCAAAGTCCAAAAACACAGGCGATTTGTACAAGATATGAGTACGGCTTGAAGCTGAAGAAGTACGGCCTGCAGTAGTGGTACGGCCCTGTCACAGCAGCAAGTACAATGGTACGGCCTTTTGAAATCAATGTCCAGACTTAAGAATATGATGCGCCTTAGTTTGAAGAATGCCTTCTGGATGAAACCTAAACAAAACTCTGAAGGTAAATGATTTGTGAACGTTCTGTGATAACTTCTGGATAAAGTTATCTCTCTGCCTGGCAACAAATCGGATGATATTTCACAACCTTTGAATTGCTTTCACTGGAGATGGCTCGTTCCCCAATGCCCTGAGACTGAAACCCTTGGCTTCCGTGCTCTGGTTGAAGACTTGATCAATTTTCAATACTGAATAACATAATGCCTCGATTTTCAAAGCAAAGCCTTATATCCTTGAAAAGTGCAAATTCCTTCAAAAGGCATCATTAAAATAAATTCGACTTTTCTCTTTTAATTATTTTAATAGTCTCAAGTCACATTTTTAATTATAAAATATAATTAAAAACGTCCCCTTCCATGATGGGCGACCCCTTTCACATTTCACTTAAGTTATAATAATAAAAATATTATAACTTTATATTATATGCTCCATTTAATTAATATTTAATTAATCAATCAAATATTAATAACTCCCTCAAGAAACGTCCGATTCACGAACCGTCTGAAGCTGGCAAACTAGGGAGTGATTCTGCACGTCACTAAACTGTATTGCTAAAAATAGCAAGGGTGCCTCGCTGAGTGCCAGAAACTGCTAAAAATAGCAACTCAGGCAAACGGTTTCCGAATGAGCCCGAACGAAAGCCAACTGATCAAAATCTGACAATTGAAGCCAAGCCAAGCTCCATCAAGACCCTCTATCCATCCTATCAGCCTACGAGGGTCGCATAATAGGCTAATCATGTGCTCTGAGAGATGTCAACTAGAAGGGGACATGACAGTCCGCCCCTCCTGAAATTGCTTGTCCTCAAGCAATCTCAACTTCGGATGCTGCAGAATATCCTCGCTCTCCCAAGTAGCATCCTCCACAGGCAAATCTCTCCATTTCACTAAATATTCCCTAATAGTCTTCCTACACAACTGTCTCTCTCTGTACTCCAGGATAGACTCAGGTACTAAAATCAACTTTCCCTCATCATCCAAGGGAGGTAAAACTGTAGAAGGTACCACACGGTGTCCCAACACCTTCTTGAGACGTGACACATGAAAAACATTGTGTACCCTGCTCTCTGCCGGAAGCTCTAGCTCATAAGCCACCTCTCCAACACGCCTCAGGATCCTGAAAGGACCGTAATACCGTGGCTTAAGCTTCTCTGACCCACTCTTCCTAAGAGTAGACTGACGGTAGGGCTGCAGCATAAGATAAACCATGTCACCCACATCAAAAGACCTCTCTGTCCTCTTATGATCTGCGTACTGCTTTTGCTGATTCTGTGCCTTGGCAATATTCTCCTTGAGAGCCCTCATAGTATCCTGACTCTCCTGCAACAAGTCTCCAGCACTCGGCATCTCTGTCACTTAGTAGCAAATCCAGAAAACTCGGCGCCTCATATTTCAAGCCATAAATCACGGTTATGAATGGTCATGTGGGAATGTAGTGTTGTGTAATGCTACAAATGAATCCACTTGACCCATGCCTTACGCTACGCAATATAATTCTGAGGTAACCTTCCACCCATTTATTCACTATCTCCGTTTGCCCATCTGTTATGGGTGGTAACTGGTGCTCGTTTAAGCTCGGTCCCACAGAGTCGAACACCTCCTGCCGGTGACTCAAGAACCACTATCTCTGTCGCTCACTATGCTCGAGGCAACCCATGCGTCTGAATACCTCACGGAAAAAGACATCTGCTACCCGTAGCTGTGTAAGTGGTGGTAATCGGAAAGAAGTGGGCATACTTCGTTAGCCGATCCACAATTACATATATGCAATCTCGCCCTTGGGCTTTAGGCAAGCCCGTAATGAAATCCATCGACAGGCATTCCCACTTCCTCTCAGGAATAGGAAGTGGCTGCAATAATCCTGCCGGGTACGTGTTCTCCTGCTTGTTCTGCTGACAAACAGGGCACTCATGCACATACTGAAAAACATAAGTCCTTTCCATGTAAATCTCTCCCGAATCTGTCTGTATGTTTTGAAATATCTGGGATGTCCTGCTGTAGGTACATCATGAAAGGCTCGCATGATAATGTTCTTCACCTCTGAACCTGGGATCAAATAAACCCTGTTCTTGTAAATGATCAAGTCATTCACAAGCGTATATCTAGTGTCGATCGTCGATCCCTCAACAATGCTGGATGCCCATGTATCCTTGGCATACTCTGCCACAATCATATGCCTCCAATCCTTTGTAATGTGAACCATAGAGCTCAAATAAGGCCTGCGTGAAAGAGCATCAGCTACTACATTCTGGGTACCTTTGATGTAAGATATATCAAAGTCATATGCCTGCAATTTACTTACCCACTTCTGCTGACGATCATTGAGATCTCGCTGCCCTAGGAAGTGTCTCAAACTGTTGTGATCAGTTTTGATGCAAAATTTGCTGCCAACAAGATATTGCCTAAATTTTGCTAAGGCATGCATTATAGCGAGCATCTCCTTATCGTAAATGCTATAGAGTCTCTCTGGCCCTCTGAGATTACGACTCTCATACACAATAGGGTGCTTGTCCTGCATAAGCACCGCTCCAATGCCCTCACCTGAAGCATCGCACTGAAGCTCAAAAGGCTTCAAAAAATCTGGTAGTGCCAACACTGGGCACGTAGTCATCAACTCCTTAAGCCTCCTAAAACACTCATGTGCCTCAGGAGTCCAACAAAATGCACCCTTTTTCAATAAATCTGTCATAGGGGCTGCATGACGTGAATAACCATTCACGAATCTGCGATAGAACCCACACAAACCTAGAAATCCTCGCAACTGTGTAAGGTTTGCAGGCATAGGCCAGTCAATAATAGCACGGATCTTCTCAGGATCCATCATCACTCCCTCTGCGCTGATAATATGACCTAAGTATAACAATTCGGTCATCCCCAAATCACATTTGGACTCCTTGGCGTACAAGGACTCCCTCTCCAAAATACTGAGCACGGTCTCCAGATGAGCCAAAGGCTCCTGCCAAGTCCTGCTGTAAATAAGAATATCATGGAAGAAGACTAGTACAAAGCTCCTTAGCAGTGAATGAAAAACCCTGTTCATGGTGGACTAAAAAGTCGCTGGCGCATTAGTGAGCCCAAATGGCATCACCACAAACTCAAAGTGTCCACAATGACAACGGAATGCAATCTTCTCAATGTCCTGTTCACGAACCCTAATCTGATCATATCCTGACCTTAAGTCTATCTTCGTGAAGTAGCATGCACCATGGAGCTCATCAATAAGCTCGTCTATACGAGGTATTGGACACCTGTTTTTGATAGTCCTCTTATTCAGGACTCTGTAGTCTATGCACATGCGTAGGGTGCCATCCTTCTTCTTCACCAGAACAACTGAAGAAGCGAATGGTGATTTGCTAGGTCGAATGTGACCCATAGCAAGTAACTCCTTTATCATTTTCTCGATCTCATCTTTCAACCGCTTAGGATGTTGATAAGGAGTAATCATAATGGGCTTAGCACCCTCCTCAAGCTCAATAATGTGCTCAATGCCCCTGTCTGGAGGTCTCCCTGGCGGAATATCACTGAATACCTTCTCATGCTTGACTCTCAACTACTGTATATCAGGATGATACTCAGTCTTCTGCTGTCCCTCCTGTACAGGTGCCAATGTGCACTCGGCAACCCACTCTATCATGTCATGTCGCATGAGTCTCTCCATCCGACGAAAGGAAATAGTTTTGATGTTGTTGTCCCGTATTGCCTTTAGAATGTGTGTCTTCCCATCCACATCAAAACGGATCTCCATGTCCTTGAGACGAAGAGTGACTTCCTCAAGTGAATGAAGCCACTTCATGCCCAAGACTAGATTGATATCCCCCATGTTTACCACGTAATAATCAGCCTTGAACTCATAGTTATTCAAGCGCAAGGGGAGATCCTTAATCATGCGTTCACACCTGAGAGTGTAACCGTCTGCCACCTTAACCCTAATGCCTTAGAACTCCTCAGTGATGAGTCCGCGCTTCTCCACAAATCTAGCATCAATAAAATTGTGAGTGGCTCCTGTATCAAGAAGGGTAATGACCCTCTGTCCTGCCAAAACTCCACGAATCCTGAATGAACCCTCCTGCTGAATGCTAGATAGGCGTGCCAACTGTATCTGAAGCTCTGACTCTGCCTCTGCCTTAGGCTCTGAAGCCTCTGACTCTGACTCCTCGGAACTCTCCTGCTGTTCGGAATTTTCTGATTCTGAATCTTCATAGTAAGCCCACATCGCTCAATTTGCCTTGCCCTTAGGGCTCAAAGGACAATCGTGATTGGCATCATAGGGACCTTTGCAGTAGAAGCAAAGCTTCTTCCTGCGTAGATCGTTAAGAGCCTCTCGATCCAAAGGTGGTGCTGCTGATTTTCCCTTTGAATCATTCTTAAAATCTGATTTTTCTTTGTTAAAATCAGACTTCTCTCTATTTTTGTTAAAGCCCTTATTATCCCTGAATGAAGAATTGCTTGTGGAGTTAAATCTACTAGATGGTGCTGCCAACTCCATGCTGCGTGCCTTCTTCATCGCTTCCTGTAACGAAGGAGGATCAAAGGCTTTGATCCAACCTCTCAATGGCTCTGTCAGTCCCTCCATGAAAAGCACTACCAGTCGCCTCTCTGAAATGTTAGGAACCATAACGGATAACTTCTGAAAGTCACCAATATACGACTCCAAACTACCACTCTGTCTCAACTGAGCCAAGTCTCTAAAATAGGATTCTGGATCCTTCCTGTCAAACTGCTCCACCAACCTGTCAACAAACTCCTGATATGAGGTGATCTGATCATGCTGGAGTGTCACCATCCCGTGGTGCCACCAGTCGTAAGCTACTCCCTCCAGATGTAATGTCGCATATCTGATAGCATCTCTCTTAGCCATCGGACGCCGTGTGAGGAACATGTCTAGCTTACTGATCCAGGCCTGAGCTGTGACCTTACCACTACCATCGAACATCGCTAGATTAAGCCTGTTTGTGGCATGTTTCAAATCATTGTTCTGATATCTAGGTCTCCAATCCTGTCGACCTCTGTGATGTTCTCTCCTCTGTGTAACGAATCTGTCAAAGGTAATCCTCTCTCTGACATCTGGTGGTACTAACTCCCACTCCTCATTTGCTGCCATAAGTGTGTCTGCGAACAACTCCTCATGCTCTTCACCTGCAATAGCCTCATCGGTCTCCTGTCTCGCAAAAGTAGGCCTAGTGGGCCTGTCTGCTGTCCGTGAAACAGTCCTAGGTGCTCTCCGAGATCCTGCATCACTCCCATTATCGTCACGCTGTGGTGACGGTCTCCTCTGTGTACCTAACCTCTGGATTGCCACTGTCAACTGCTGTAGCACATCGTTAGACTGCCGTTGACCTACTTGTAAGTCTCTAAGAGTGTCTAACACCTCTGCATCGTCCTAATCTCTAGGGTTATGAGGAATCTCTGTTCTAGGAATATCTGTCCTATTAGCCATGTTTCCCGGCTGCCGAATCGAACCCTGTTGCCTGTCAATCAAGGCTCTCCTGCGAGTATAATACCTGTGTGACCCAAACTCTTCTGGCTGCATAAGATTGCTAAACCCTCAGGATGGCGGGATTTAGCTCTGATACCACTGTAGAAATCCCAGTTTCCGCTATCTCTGAAATCTGACTGTTTTTATTGTTTTTGAAGCTTTTTGGTTTTTTTGTGATTTTTGAGCATAAATGAAATAATGCGATTTTGGAAGAAATTGATAATAAATTCAAATAAAATCATTCAACTCTGGAAACGATAGGATCTATTGAAAATACTGATGCCAGACTATTTATTTATCTTCTGGAATGATTACAAATAAGATCCAATAACATGCAATCAAAAAGGCAATGATATTTTATGAAAACCTGGTATTTGCAGCAAGTTGATAAATTGCTTGAGATGGTACGGCTGTCATAAACTTGCTCTTCTCCCTCTGTCAAACGATTGCAAAATGATCCAGATGCTGAGGTGCCACCAAGAATGAAGACCAAAGTCCAAAAACACAGGCGATTTGTACAAGATATGAGTACGGCTTGAAGCTGAAGAAGTACGGCCTGCAGTAGTGGTACGGCCCTATCACAGCAGCAAGTACAATGGTACGGCCTTTTGAAATCAATGTCCAGACTTAAGAATATGATGCGCCTTAGTTTGAAGAATGCCTTCTGGATGAAACCTAAACAAAACTCTGAAGGTAAATGATCTATGAACGTTCTGTGATAACTTCTGGATAAAGTTATCTCTCTGCCTGGCAATAAATCGGATGATATTTCACAACCTCTGAATTGCTTTCACTAGAGATGGCTCGTTCCCCAATGCTCTGAAACTGAAACCCTTGGCTTCCGTGCTCTGGTTGAAAACTTGATCAGTTTTCAATACTGAATAACATAATGCCTCGATTTCCAAAGCAAAGCCTTATATCCTTGAAAAGTGTGAATTCCTTCAAAAGGCATCATTAAAATAAATTCGACTTTTCTCTTTTAATTATTTCAATAGTCTCAAGTCACATTTTTAATTAGAAAATATAATTAAAAACGTCCCCTTCCATGATGGGCGACCCCTTTCACATTTCACTTAAGTTATAATATTAAAAATATTATAACTTTATATTATATGCTCCATTTAATTAATATTTAATTAATCAATCAAATATTAATAACTCCCTCAAGAAACGTCCGTTTCACTAACCGTCTGAAGCTGGCGAACCAGGGAGTGATTCTGCACGTGACCAAACTGTACTGCTAAAAATAGCAGGGGTGCCTCGCTGAGTGCCAGAAACTGCTAAAAATAGCAACTCAAGCAAACGGTGTCCGAATGAGCCCAAACGAAAGCCAACTGATCAAAATCTGACAACTGAAGCCAAGCCAAGCTCCATCAAGACCCTCTATCCATCCTATCAGCCTATAAGGGTCGCATAATAGGCTAATCATGTGCTCTGAGACATGTCAACTAGAAGGGGACATGACATAACATTAATGTCTCACTATCCTCTATGACTGAAAATGCAAACTCACTGTAAGT
The DNA here is from genome assembly GCA_007258455.2 of Sequoia sempervirens. Classification (NCBI taxonomy): domain Eukaryota; kingdom Viridiplantae; phylum Streptophyta; class Pinopsida; order Cupressales; family Cupressaceae; genus Sequoia; species Sequoia sempervirens. The sequence goes on from VDFB02259174.1 coordinate 50,198, forward strand.
ACAACAGCATTACAATGTTTATTTCTTTGCCTTTGAATTGTTTGTATTACAATTCCTTGATGTTGCTTACAACAACAAATGACTTCTACATGAGAATACCAAACTAAATGCAAGATATGACAAAAATCAAAGAACCTGGAAAAAGTAGCAACATCCAATGCAAAGTTCGATTCTCTGCATTTCAATTCTCCTAAAGTATGACGTCTTCAGCCTCCAAGGTGCGACACCCTTCCTCCTTGATGCATTTCAACCCTTCTCTAATTTCTTCAGAATTTTTAGAGACTTATTTAATCAAAATCGCCCCTTGACATAGTGCGCCCAACTTGAGTGCCAACTCAGAAATTTTCAATCAGCAAGTGCCAAATTCGAATTTACCATTCATCATCTATTCCATCAGCAAAAATCGTCCTTGATTATAAACTGAAATTGTTCCACAAATCTTCACTTATCATTCAAGAATCGAACTCCTCTTCGTTTCCAAAAATTTTCCCTTTCCAAATATATACTTTCTTCAACCAAATCTGCAATTGTCCTCCTTGGTTCTATTTTCTCTTAGCATCAAAATTTGGCCAATGGCCACAAAATTTTGCCCCAATGTGAAAGACTGAAATATCTCACTCCCTTCTAGCTAGGATTGATATTTCACAATCGAAACTGGTACCTTAGAGTATTCAAACCCTCAGGCAAGTCTTCATGCATTCAAGCTCTTCAACACAAGTAGATGAATGTAATGAGCCAACCCAATTTTTTGAAATTTTGGAATGATCACAACAACACCAAAGCACCCGTTAAGGTCAGCCCAAATCAAAACCAACAATAGAAGGAAAGTCTCAACGCCGAGAATGTGCTTTCTAACCCAAGTTGAGTAAGATGCTACCATATGGCAGAGTATCAATAGTAAGGAATGCAGTACTGGAAAATAAACTCAACACCAAGCATGTGCACTCCTAACCCAAGGTGGGTAAGGTGCTATCATATGGCAGAGATTCTATTGACTATGATGCAATGCAAGTAAAATAATCTCAACGCCACGCATGTGCACTCCTAACCCGAGGTGGGTAAGGCGCTATCATATGGCGAAGAAATAGAAAGCAAATACAATGTAGACTGAGCAAGGGCCAGTCTCTTCCACTGTCGTGGGAATGATAATGATTAAACTGAAAGTAAACTAGGCGGCATAGCCATCCTCTTCCACTAAAGTGGGGATACAAAATGTAAAGTGCAGAAAGTAAAAGAGCTAATCAATACTACTGATTCAGCGTTACAATATGATGAACAATCTGCAAATACAATGAGATATAGATAACCAATGATCTCCAAAATGTTAGGAAATGAACTCCAAACAAGTACAAGCTATCCAACATATGAAATATAGCAAAAGGGACTAAAATATCAGGTCTGATATAAAATTGCAGCAATCAGAAAATTCATACCAGCAAGCCCTAGAATCACCAAAATGCTCATAACTTCGTCAAAGCACCTCCGAATGATGTGGAACTGAATGCAAATGAGAGTCAGTAGTTGAGCGGCCAAGACCAAGCCAAGAAACTCCTCCAAATAGTAGTGATTTATTTATGCACGCTTTCCAATGCAACCTCAAAGAAGGTACAACCTCCAGAAATGTTCTACCAACAAGATAAAATCCGAGACACCTCAAAAAAATCTGAAAACTTGCAAGGAGGGGCGCCCAAGGTAGACTAAAGCATAGGGCCAATACCCAAAAGTAAAACCACCAAAAAATCGTGCATGGACTTATGAGCAGATTTCTATTTCAGCAAAACCCTAACCAGCAAATGCAAAACTGACAAATCTCTAAAATCTTCAACCTTGATGCTCTGTTTGCTAGTCTGGATGAGAAGCAGTCTCTGGAAACTCAGCTAGGTACTATCTTTCAAGCACGAAACCAAGAGAAAGAACTAGGAGGTATGCATTCCTCGAAGCAAGCTCTGAAAGCATTTCAACAGCATAACAGTATAATATGCAACAATAGATGATTCAATTGAAGGCCAAGTCTCTTATTTATAACTTTCCTCCTCAATTAGGGCTCCCAACTGAAATTCACATTCAAACCCAAATTCACCTTTCAATCTTCATTTGCATTTCATTTATTCCCTCTTCTCCAAGTCATCCAAATATGAGAGGGAGATAATACTTTATTAAAATGCAAAATATCTCATAAAGTAGACTTCCAAATATTTAAGTGAAATGACTTTATAACTTGCAAATATTTTCTCCAAGCTAGGCGTCCCTTTTACTTTAGCCAAAAATTCCACTTCATTAAAATATTACTTGCAACTTAAATATTCCCTTTATAAAGTCGTCCCTTTTAGCCTAGGAGATAATTTCACTTAAAATAATATTCTCATCAAATATCCAACTTGCCAAAATAATCACCTCAAATGTTGGAGACCAAACCGAATAAACTGACCTGCCAAAAATAACTCCAAGAATGCCGGAATGACCAACTGCTCAAGCTGACCTGCCAGAAATAGCCATTGCACTGAATTGCTGAACTGTTGCTAAAAATAGCACTACCAAAAATAGTACTTACTCAAAATAGCATACTGCTAAAAATAGTAAGTTGTTCCAAACTCATTTTCTCCACATTTTGAGCAGCTGTCTCAACTTACTAAAAATAGTAAGTTTGAGAAAAGTTCTCTGATTCAGTTGCATGTCACACCATTGTGAAGCTCTTTGAAAACCCAGAAGGAATCCATAATCCAAACTGGAAAAATCCAACATGCAAGCCTCCAAAAGCAACCAAGAATGCAAGTCAATATCCTGTCATGCATGTTACCTCATCACGAAGCTCTCCAAAAACCCAGAAAGTTTCACTAGACATGCATTAGAAACTCTCGCATGCAAGACCTCAAAACCTCCTCTGAAAATGGAAACCCTAATTTTCATTTCAGCTTAGCCTACGAGTTTCCGGAAATAGGCTAAATCCAAACGAAGAGTGTAGGGCTAAATTGGGGACATTACAATGAATATGCAACTCAAGATGTCTCAAATGCTCTCCAAAAGCTCCTTTTAAAGAAATTACAATCACCTCCAAGAAGCTTCCAAAATATTTTATTATTTTATTATTTAAGTGACTTTTTAATATTTCATTTTATTTTAGTCACTTTTATTAAATTAATTAAATATAAAGTCATCTTATGATATTTATTTTTTGAGATAACTTTATAAATAATTAATTTAATAATTTATTCCCTTATTTCTCCAATTTAGCCTTCGGGAATAATAAAGGCTAAAATAATGTCCTATAGCCATCAAGAAGGGGACATTACAATTACAGCTTGCTGGTTCCATTATTCCAAATTTAATGGTCAGGGACCAAATTTGGAAAGCATAGAAATTCGATTTGAGGAAAGAAACGATTGCAGATTTCATAAAAGACTTTCAGTCTCATTAAAGAGGTCGATATCTGCTGGTTATGTTCATCAAGTTCAGTTGGAGAAGGTCGACTTTATAGAGAACATTTGCAGAATTTTTGAAGACAATTGGCAGTCTCTTTGAGTTCAATTTTGGTGAAAGAAATCAAAGAAAGCATTTTCAGTTTTTTAGCAAGTCGAGCTCTTCATTCTGAAGCGATTTCTTGACTTCTAGAGAAATCAGTTTTGAAAGAATATCATTGACACTTGGATGCAGCATAGTGCACATCAGACATAGTTCGACTTTGGTTTGGTTGGTCAGTTATGCATCGATTCTGTTTGGAGAAGTGACGCCAGAGTGCAAGGAACCTAAGCGCTGCCTCCTAGCATCAAGAGAGACGACTTTGGCATTGGATCAATTGTGCTTGTACAGAAATTCCATTTCAGTTCACGGCAATTTTACCAGGTTCCATCATTCAATACATTTGGAGTCAATATAATTGCATTTTTCAGTCATTAGTTCCTTAATTTTCTGTCAAATATATAGCAGTTTGGGTTGCATCAAGCCATTGAAAATCTCTGTTACAGCAAATTATATTTTGTATGTCATATGACAATTGTAATCGATATTGCATTGCATTGATTTGGAGTGGTAATACCTTATACTATTGAACATCATTGGCAAAGATTGTAATCGACCATGAGCAGCAATATATGAGTCTGAGTTTGCATACCATCTGCTTGTCAAAATATCATTTAGCTGTAGTTGAATGTTGCATTAGTTTCAATCATCTTATTGCACTTGAAAATACCAAAATCAATATTGCATTGCATTTCATTTCCATTTCAGTGTTTAGAGCAGTACAAATAGAAGCCTTTAATATTTATGTTATCATCAAATACATTGAAAACACAAAAAGAGATCACAAACAGTAGTTGAATAGTTTGCAAGCAAACTGTTTAACAAAATTCTAGTGCATCAAAATCAGACATTTAAAGGCAGTTTTGGCAAGGCTTCTTAGAAACATGTTATTTTATTTCTAGGAGAACTTTTCTAATGTCTTCACTACTTAACTTGGTAGAATTGGTCAAAAAGCACTCCTTGGCCCTATATTCCAATAAAAACCTTTTCACCTCTACCACTTTGCAAACAATAGAAAAAAAGACTCTGTTGTCACCTTGCCACTTAAAGTTGATTTAAATACATGAACACTTTTGGTGGATCTTCACCACTTGAAACAGTTGATACATGTTGAGAGCACTCCTAGAGCATGTCAACCACTTGAACATTGATACTAGCTTGCAAAGCACCCCTCAAATGACTTTCTGCCACTCATACAATGCAAACAATTACATTACCCTTATTACCCATTTCAACCATGTCCTAACAAGTTTGGCACACTTTTGGTCCTTCTTTGCCAATAAAATCCTAATAGTCATCAACCAAGAATGCTCTTGATCATTCACTACCATTTCTCCAGCAGTTAGATAAATTTCCAATTTTCTTGGATAACTTTACGTCATTTATTATTTTTTGTATAGAGCTCGATAAATAAACAATACAACCTTAAGAACAACAAACCTTGCAAGGATGGAACAAACAAAAAGTTCAACCTAGATAAAACCATGGCATTCAACCTTTATGTGCTACAATTTGATAGATGAACATGGAAAAACATATATGAAAGATATCACATTAAAAGTTTTGTAGGAGTGCAACACATTAAAGTTCTATTAATTGAGAGAAAATATAGAAGTTTTATCAATTGATTGAAAATATAGTCATCTCTAATCCACTTACCATGTCTTTAAAATAATGGTGTTCCCCTCTCAACCTATTTCTTCCATATCTAGATGATTATATTAAAATTTTAACTTTTATATCATGATAATGATTATCAAACACCAATATAATTAATCTTTGCTTTGGTGACATCTATGTCAATATTTTTATTTTATTTTTAATTTTAAAGTATTTTAATATTTTACATTAATTAAAGTTGAATATCCATTGTATGATTTTTTCCTATATTTATATTGTATATAAATATTTTTTTATTGTTTTCCATCTTCATTTTTTTTTCAAAAATTGTCTTCTGGTACCTGTCCCTGTCTCACATACCACTACCAATCCCTATCTACTAGTAATTATGGTAATATAAATTTCCAATGAGGATGACATAGAACACTTCTTTGCAGCTAACTTTAGCAAAATATAAGTTCACATCTTTGGATTATAATCCTATCTAAGTCACAAATGCCTAGAAAGTTAAAGTGACCATGCTGTACTACACATGCAACTCCACTGTACTGAATACAACAAAATCCTGACTTTCCATCTCTCAAACTTCTATAAGCATGCAGATAATGTTTTAGTTTTCAAATTTTAGTTCTATATTTTGAAAACTATAAAATTTGACCTTTAGGGACAGCATACACTTTTTCCAAGGAAAACAGATAAGCACCTGGATTAATAGAATATTTCTTTCTAAGGTATTTGATCTGCTAAATTCAAGTGATTTATATTTTTCTACAATACATATAACCAGTTAGCCATTAAGGGAAAAAATAAAACCTGTGTCAACAAAAATCTTCATGTTCATTAATTCACGAAGCCGTGGATCATGAAAAACCAAAATTCCCTCTAGTATGATAACATCAGATGGATTTACCTGCAGGAAATGCGGAAGAAGGTGAAATTGGGATATTGATTCTGTACTTGTGACTTAGAAAGATTATAGAATTGATGTTTTAACATCTTCTAATGCAAAATAAATCATGTTATAAAGCTATTTTGCAATTCACTCTCATCAAAATGACCATGTACATCTTTCCTTTGTTATCTAATTTTTAATGAAAAAAACAATTAAAAGCCAGTTGACACCTTAAAGGACAAGAAACTAGCCAGTTGTCTTGTATTTCTCATTTATTTACTGAGCGTCCTCAATCACCAATATCAACTTCCAGTCGCATGGAAAAACAGCCATTCTAAATCCATAATTGTACTTTGAATTTTATGTGATTTATGTCTGATCTTAACCACCATATTAGTACGAATCAATGATTATTAACACATTGCAGATGGCATTGACACAACTCAAATGAGAGTTGCATGGACAGAAATATGGAAATGGCTATTTGTCAAAGCCCCTACCATGGATACTGCTGAGTATGGAATTCAAAAAAAAACTCATACAAACATGCATACATAGAACATAAATTCTTTAAGAGGATATTTTCATTACTTAAGAGGTGGAATGGGTTCAGTGGTATTTCAAAAATGATTATAGATATAATAATAAGAAAATTTGGGGGGCAGAGTTACAGAAGCATGTAAGAGATTATACACATGATAATACTTTGCTTCTTTTCCATTTTATTTCGTTCAATAATATATCATAAATTTATAGACTAGCATATCTTATACTATAGGAGGATTTTTATACCTCTAATAACTACTCCCCTAAATATATGACTTGTTTTAACAGCTCAATACAAATAAACAAACAAACACTTGCAAAACCAAATAATTCTATATTCTCCTATACATATGACTAACAAACCTAACAAATAGTTATTACGTGCATCCTAAAGACAATGAATGATGTAATATTCCTAACACCCCCCATATTATATTATTCTCCAAATGGAGATACGTGGACTAACAATACTTGATGACCATGTTCAATAGTTCATCAAACAAGATAAGAGTAGGGACATACACATCTACTCAGGATGAACAATAGTGGAACTCACCTCACTATTCTTCTTCAATAAGATTAACCTTACTGGACATTTATCCAAGAATAAGGACAAACGCTTCTACCCATGGAACCAAGAATAGGGACTAACACATCTATCTAGGGTCATACAACAAGTTTGGAAAGGGACAAACACATCTATCCAACATCAAAGTTATTAACAGGGACACACACTTCTTCTTGCAAAAATTATGATTAGGGACACGCATCCAATCATAATTATCAACTTCTGTGATTGTGGACAAACACACCCAATCACTCAAAAAACCATTGTGATTGGGATAAACACATCTAATCACTCTCACTCAACAAATGTGATTGGGAACATACATATCCAATCACAAATACAAATTTGAAAACTAACTCCTCATTGTTGCATATGCAGCCATTGTTATATATCACTACCACCTTGATCACAAATGATATGAGATGGTTAGTGCTGCCAACTTCAAATTGATCTTGGCTTTAGTCATTTTGGCACAACTTGATTTGTCACTAAAACAATTTTGCATCCTTGTTGCTCATGACTAACAAGAGGATGCTACTTGTCCTCCAACCTCCTATGCTTCCATCCTTCAATTTTAGTATTGCCCCCTCACAAGATGGACATTGTATACAAACGATAGTGCATCCAATTACACTTGAGGCAATTTTTATATTTCATAATTTTTTGATACTTTTACATTTAACATGACAATTAATGACTTGTGAAAATGGACCCTATTCTAGAATGATACAACTTGACTTTGACTTACATTGACAAGACTATGACACAAAATATCTCTATAAGGATTATTATGACATTTTATGACTTTAAAAACTAAATTACATAGATGAAATTACTACTTTAAATGACTCAACTTACTTTTGCACATGCCTCATCAATAAGATCAATTGCTTTGTTATGAAGATGTTGATCAATTATATAATGACCAAATAATTGGGCAGCAACCACTATTGCTTTGTCCATGTTCCTCACACCATGTTGTCATTCGTACTTTTCTCTCAAACCTTGCAAAAAGTTGATTGTGTCAGCCACACTTGATTCAACCAAGTACACCTGCTGGAATTGATGCTCAAATGCAGCATCTTTCTCTACATATTTTTGATACTCATCCAATGTAGTTACTCCCACACACTTCAGTTAGTCGTAAGAAAGCATTGTTTTAAATGATTAGCAGCATCCATTGAACCTTGACAACTTCTAGTACCAAGAACCAAATGTAATTCACCAATAAACAAAATGATTCTTCCTTGGGAGCTAGAATATCCAAAGGTAATTCACCTATCTTCACTGAGTCCTCTTTCACTGAGCAAAACTAATGCCAAATCTGGTTGCTTTGCATCAATTGCTACATGGAGACAAGTCTATCCATCAAATCTCATATCACAAGTAGAAAGATCTTTGTTCAGTAACTTGGCTACTTCAGCACTATGATGATCACAAGCTATATAAAGATAAACTTCGCCATTTTTATTCATGATTTCTTTTTTTAAATTGGGAAACCTCTCCCTTCTAAATTGGGATTGCAAGTAAGCTTGAAACTGAATCAATCCAACACCCACCAAACAAACTGCATAAGATAGAACATTAAAATTAAAATCCTCAAGTCAGAAAACCAATGAAGGCAAGAAAAATTTGACAACTTAGATAAAAATGGCATCAAAATTTCTCTCGTTGTGGAAAAATAGCAAACACAAATCATGGCTGCAACAAAAATCATGCGGCCCCCGCTTTTCAATCTTTTGCATGTGTGTGGGAATTATAGGCATTTCATTCAATGTATTTGCACTAGTAAGGAGGCCTATATATAAGTGCAGATGGGGCAATATGGAGGGCACACTGAGAATGTAATGTCCCCAAATTTTTGGTGAAGTGACATAATTAAATTAATTGATTAAGTTGTCCAAAAAAATAATATTATTTCAAAATGATGACTTTAATTGATAAATTCAATTAAAATAAAGTGTATATAATAAAATATTAGAAAAGATCACTTTATTAAATAAAGTGCTCTTCTAGAAGTTAGAGTTAGTTACATTTGGAATCTTCTAGAAGACTCAGCTGAGCCTTTAAAAGGAGATGAGTGCAAGGCATTTGGGTATCCATTGTTGAGTTGATATTTCTTATGCATTATTTCAAAGGCTGGAATCTCACGTTCGGCTAAATCTCTAAGGACGAAAACCTCCAACAAATTGGTGAAGGGTTGGACGAAAACCTGACTCTTTCTAAGAGTGGATTCGCAACGAAGTTCATATTGGGCTTAATTGGATCAGTTTGGGGCTTCAAAAGAATATTTTTTGAGGAAAGCAATTTGGGGAAATTTTGTGAGTCTTCTCCGAAGACAAAATTTTTAGGTTATTCGATATATCAAGTGAAATTTATTTGTATTCAGTGGTGTTGTGACCTTTTCACACATCGCCCCATTGCAAATGGGGACCCCCCTAATTTTTGCTTCATTTGGGTCTTTTGGCTTGATTTTGGTTGGTTTTCCTACTGTCTCTCTCTTGTTTTTTCCATCTTTCCGGGGATGTGCCCGTCTAAATTGGAATTTTGGCTAAGTCTGAGAAATTAGGGTTTGCTTTCTTCATGCCAGTTTGAGGTTGATTCAAGTAAGCAGATTGAAATCTGAGCTTGACACTGTGTCCAGAGCACCTTAAGCTATCTGCTTGCAAATTTTAAGCGCAAATGTACAACTTGCTATTTTTAGTAGTCCAGGCTTCAGGAGTCATTTCTGGGGTTTGCATGTATGATTTTCCAATGCATGTCTGGATACTCTTTCTAGGTTTTTCAAAACCTTCGCGATAGTATAACATGCAAACCAAGATGCTAACTTTCAATGATTCAGGTTTTAGAGGCTATTTTTAGGGTTTGCATGCAAAGTTTTTCGGTGCATGTCTGGAGAATATTTTTGGGTTTTCCAAGACCTACGCAATGATATAACATGCAAGATGAGATGATAACTTTCAGCAATCTTGACTTTGGAGGCTATTTTTTAGGGTTTGCATGTCGGAGTCTTCAACGCATGTCTGGATATTCTTTATGGGTTTTCCAGGAGCTTCGCAGTGATGTAACATGCAAACCAGGATGAAAACCTTTTTGCAGAGTTGTCTTCGAGGGAAAATTTTAGGGTTTGCATGTAGGATTTTTCAGTGCATGTTAGCATATTCTTCATGGGTTTTTCAAGAGCTACGCAACAAGGTAACATGCAAATTCATCCGGCAGTTGGTTGGTCACTTTTTCAGACACTATTTTTAGCAGGATCACTCCGGCAGCTGCCCAGCACTTCAGTACCACAAATGTAGCGACATGCAACAAAAACGGGGTCAAACGAAGATCATTTGAGCAACATGCAAGTTAGATTAGGGTTTCCAGCTTCGAGACTCAAAACGAAGGGTCAAATGCTAGAATCTCCGAAAACTGAAGTATCCCATTATGATCAATATCTTTCAAGGAATCCACTGTAAAATTTGAACGCAATCCGAGTACTTACTATTTATAGTAAGTCACCTTAAGAAACAGGCTATAAACAGCAGGTCAACACGAAGAATCGGTGTGAACAAGACAAACAGGTTACGAGGACCCCATGGAGCAAATTTCACGTCAAACAAACTTGCAGAAGTTCTAAAATCAAGCAGTTACTATAAATAACAGGTCAGCGCAGGTGATAGGTGTGAACCCAACAGTTACATCACGAAGGTCAAGTTGAGAATAAATCAGGTATCCATGGGAATCGTAGGAGCTCTAGAATTTACTAAAAATAGGAAGCTAGGTAGGAGGCATAAAAAAATTCTAAGTATCTGAAACTTGAAGCCCCAGCCTCCAAATGCGCCCAGGGTTTGAGAGGTTGGTGAAAATCTTCCAAAATCTAAAACTTGAAGCTCACCCACCAATATGCACCCAGGTTGAGAATTGAGGAGTCAAAATTCATCTAAGTCTAGCAAAATGGAAGTTCAGCCTGCTAAATGCACCTTAAGAAGCTTGAAGAGTCATGAAAAAATTTCGAAGTGTTGAAAATTGGAAGCTCCCACCCCAAATGCGCCCAAACTTGGAGGAAGCCTTGAAATTTCTCTAGTATGGAAAATTGGAAGTAACACCTCTTGAATGCGCCCTTACAAGTTGAAGAGGCTAGAAAATTTTCAAAGGCATTGAAAGTGGAAGTAGCCCTTGCCAAATGCACCCAAGTTGAGAAGGGGAGCTTAAAAATTTTCTAAGTCTTGAAAATTGAAAGTAGGGGTCCCTGAATGTGCCCTGACTTGGAGAGGAAGTTGAAATTTTTCGAAGTGATGAGAATTGAAATCTCAAGGTGCTAAATGTGCCTTAGTCTGGAGAGATACCTTAAAATTTGTCTAGGGCATTGAAACTGAAAGCACAACACCTCAAATGTGCCTACCTTGAAGGGGGAGATAGAGAAATTTTCTAAGTGTTTGAAGTTGGAAGCTCCCACCCCCAAGTGCGCCCTTGAGAGAGAATGAAAGACAAGTTGAGTGGAGAGCTTGGAATTTTGACTAAGTCTTTGAAAGTGGAAGTAGGCATTGTCAAAGGCGCCTTAGCTTGGAGAGATGCCTAGAAATTTTCTAAGTGTTAACAAATGAAAGTATGACCTCCTAGAAGCGCCCAAGATGACAAGGTGAAGAAGAAATTTGTCTAAGGCAATGAAACAAGAAGTACAACCCCCTAAATGCGCCCAAGCTTGAGAGGGAGGTAAGAAAACGCCTAAGTGTTGAAAATTGAAAGCTCAAGGGTGGAGATGCGCCTAAATCAAGAGGTGGAGATAGAAAATATTCTAAGTTTCACAAAATGGAAGTAGAGGTCCTTAAATGCGTCTTAGCAACTGTGATGTCCCCACTCTAGTCAGTCACTTGATGCAATGTGTTAGCCCTTTTCTTGGACCCTTGTGGGCTAACTGGATTGGTTAGAGGGTCAGTGGTACCTTCTGGAGAGTTCGGTCGATTTCATTTCTGAGATCGTGGATAGGCTCATTGCAGGCCTTGGCAGTATAGGAGTTTTTTTGCTTCTGACGGCACTGAATTCTATTGAGAATTGAGGGAGATAGGCTTACTTAAGTGATTTAAGTTATATTTTAACTTAAAGTCTTTTTATAAAGTCAAATTGACTTTATAATTCTTATATCACTTAAATAAAGTCTAAAGTGAATATTTTAAGTTATATCTTTTAATCACTTAAAGGAGGCGCCAAAAATCAAAGTCTAGACTAGAAAGTGACTTAAGTTTATTTCCATAAATTTAAATGATCTAAAAAACCTAAAATGTACGGCCTCCTTGGATTTTCACCTCTTTTTCTATATAGGGGATTTGGGCAATGAGAAACTCATCTTTTTGAATATTTCAACTTTGCCTTGAAGGTTTTTTCCCTTGCTTTCATCCTGTGATCAGGTTTGCAGCAAATCCACCATTGGAAAACAAAATCTCTTCAGTGTGAGCACTTGTGAGGCTATGAGAGATCAGCTGAATTGGTGCAGATTTAGAGAGCTTCATTTCAGAAGTTCTGCAGTGCTTCAACAGATTTTTGTAGTGTTCATCAAAAACAGAGGGTTAATTGGTTGGTGTTCTTCCTTCACCATGGCAGGCTTCATGGCTGTCTAGGCGCACCTTCAGAGCTGGTTTCTAGTTCTTTTTCTTTGAAGGGCGTGGCACTTGCAAATAAGGTTTTTTTGGCTTTCTTGGAGAAACGTCTTCTTTTTGAGGATCTCTCTTCATGATCTTGGGCGACCTACTTGTACTTCTCTTTGGCTTCAGTTTCAGATAAAACTTTGCAATTTGTAACGTTCTACTCCAGTTTTCGTCAGTTCTTCACTATTTTGATCAGAATTTTTATATAAAAAATCTGGAGACTTACGGGGATGTTTATATGTTTTAAATCCATTATTGATGATAATAAACACCTTCTACAATTTCAGTTTGATTAAATTTGCTCAAGTTTTCATTCTGTGAGCTTTTATATGATGTGCCCCTTCTCTTTTGTCTACAAAATTTCTCTAAAAAACTAAAAAACACAAATAGACTTAAAAAAAAGACAGGGGTTTGGGCAGTGAGCTAGCAAGGCTCATCACAGTGGTATCAGAGCTCTGATCCTGCCAGCTTGTGGGGTTTGAAAAAATTTATGAAGTCACACCAGGAGGGTTTTGACAAGTTCTACTCTCGTGGGGGCCCTAGAAATCAAAGAGTTGATCATAATCCTTTTCCACCATTTCCATTTGACGAACAGGAGGAGGAAATAGACTTGGATAATATGGCTAACAGGGAAGGAGAAAGTTCTCACATGAACAAAGAGAATATAGAAGCTAGAGATGTGCTAAGAGGTATGGTTGCAGGTCAAGTACAGGTAGCTAATATTCTCCAGCAACTCAGCACAAATGTAGAGAACTTAACACTTCAGAGAGGCCAGCATCCAGGGTATGATCATGAGGGCAGTATCCATGGCGCACCTCATAGACCTATTGTTCCAGCTCGCATTTTTGAGAGAGCAACATGTCCTACCTTCACCAGGAATGATACTGAGGATGAGGAAGAGGTTGAACAGGGTGGTGAGATTAACTTTGCAGATAACATCATGGTTATGCATGATGAATGGGACGCATTGCCACCTAGAGTTAAGGAGCACCTTAACTTTGATAGATTCATGAGCCAGAGGAGAGAACATAATAGAAACAGGAATGACAGGAGGCTTAGGTACAAGCACAGTGATCTTAGATAGGCTACCAATAAACTCACCTTGGCGAACTATGATGGCAGTGGTAGAGTTACAGCACGTGCTTGGATCAGCAAGTTAGATACATTCTTGACTCTACGTCCCATGCCCGAGGAAGATGCTATTCGATTTGCAGCACTTCACCTTGATGGCATAGCTCATAATTGGTGGATTCATGGCATGGCTACTCTTCACCATGATCAGATTACTTCATACCAGGAGTTCACAGATAGACTGGTAGAGAGGTTTGACAAACATGATCCCGAGCTATTTTTCAGAGACCTAGCACAGCTGAAACAGCTAGGTAGTTTGGAGTCATATATTGGAGAGTTTCAGAAATTGTCAGTTATGGTCAGTGTTCCACGGGCCTGGGGGACGGGGAAACGGGGGGACGGGGAAACGCGTTTCGGAGACGGGGGGACAAAGGGCCTTAGTTTGGGGACGGCAGGGAGACGGCGAGGGGACGGCGGCGGGGGGGTGGCGCTGATATAGTTATACATATACTTATAGTACTTGAAAAACTAGTTTTGAAAAGATGTATAATAGTATAGCAGTATAAGAATTACATTTCAAATGAAACTATAGGAAATTAGTAAATTTATAACATGGCAAAATTTGAAATACTAAATCTAAATACGAAGATATTTGAATTGTCAAATTGGAGATTTCTATTATATCGCCAAAGGCCCAAATATGAATAACATTGATGATATGACAAAGTCTATAAAGATGATTAATTGATTACATGATTCATCATTAGTTCATTACAATAAGTAGCATTACAAAATGAAAACTGAAAAGACAAAATGCCAAAATGTCGAAACTCAAAATGTAGTGAATGGAGGCCTCTAATCATCTCCAAACTCCCCATCACTGGAACTGCTGGACTCCACATGGTCAAGATCCCTCAAGCTCACACCAACCAGCCCTGCATCTGAAGTGGTAGGATCATCCTCATCAATCTGTGAAGGCTCCTCTGGCTCCACATCCCATCGTGCCGCTGGACTCTCCTTGTACACAATTGTCTTGCGGTCCATGATACGCAAAGCACTGTGTACAGCCACAAGCTTCTCTGCTCTCTTAGAGGTAAGTATGTTCCTCTTAAGAGAGTGGATGAAGCTATATGTAGACCAGTTCCTCTCAGCAGCTGAAGAACTGGAAACCTGGGATAGCAGACGAATAGCTAGAGTGGTGGTCAAAGATTTCGAACCATGACAATTCCACCACAAAAGTGGGTCCTCCTGTGCCATAGAAACTATATCCACCTTTGCTGCATCTGAATAGCCTCTAAGAGTGGCAAATCTGGTCCACTCAGTGCCCGAGAAACTCCCAGTCTCCCAGTCTCCCAAGAAACTCCTAGACGTTTCCCAGTCTCCCGAGAAACTCCTAGACGTCTCCCCGTGGAGACGTCTCCCCGTCTCCGGCGGCGCTTTGGTGGCGGTGGCGGGACGGCGGGGGACGCCAAGTACCCGTCCCCCCGTCCCCGGGACGTCCCCGTTTCCGAAACGGGTCACATTTTGGGGGGAAACGCGTCCCCGTGGTTCACTGGTTATGGTTACAGGCATTTCTGAGAGGAGGCTGGTCATACTCTTCATTGAGGGACTTTTCGAGCCTATGAAAGGATGGATCAAGGCATTTGATCCCCCTACATTACAGGAAACCATGAGGAAAGCTCGCAGCATGGAGCTCACTACTCCTCGAAAGCAATTTGGCACCAAACCTTCTACTTCTTACAATGAACATAAATCTGATCCGAAAAAAGCTGATAATGCTGATCATAAGAAGAAATATACAGCACCTTTGGATCGAGAAACCATGAATGATCTTCGTAGAAGGAGACTTTGTATTTACTGCAAGGGCCCTTATGACCAAAATCATGATTGCCCCCTCAAACCTAAAGGGAAAAATAGGAACATGGAGTGGTTTTATGAGGGAGAAGAAGTGACTGATTTTTCTGATCAGCAAACTCCAATTTATGATACAGATGGAGAAGAATCAGAAGATGAGGCTGAAATTGTAGTAGAAACTGAGTTAAAGGAGGCTCATTTATCCAGCATGCAAAGAGAGGGATCTTTTAGACTCCGTGGGGTCTTGGCTGGTCAAAGAGTCATAACTCTTTTAGATACAGGTGCAACTCACAATTTTATTGACTCACGTTTAGTGGAGAAAAGAGGAATTCAAACTCAGCAGTTTGAAGGCATTCGAGTCAAGGTTGCTGATGGATACACTCTCACTTGCGAGAGGATGATTCCAAACTTGCCTTTGAAACTCAATAACTATGAGTTTAAGGCAGATTTTTATGTTGTGAACATGGGAGGAACTGATATAGTTCTCGGGATGAAGTGGCTTCATGCTATAGGAGAGTTCACACTTAATTTGAACGACATGGAGATGAAATTTAAAGTTGATGGCACAAAACATGTTCTAAAAGCCATCAGGGACAGCAATGTGAAAGAAATTTCACTCAAAAGAATGGAACGCTTGGTTCGTCATGACATGGTAGATTGGGTAGCTGAATGCAAGTTAATGCCTTCACATTTGGATCAGCAAGTTTCTTCTTACCATCCAGATGTACAGGAACTCAAAACCAAACATACCAAGGTTTTCAGTGCAATCCCACCAGGTAGACCTCCTGATAGAGGTATTGAGTATATCATAGAGCTGGACGAGGGCACGAAACCTATAATGATCACTCCTTACCGGCACCCCAAACGCTTGAAAGATGAAATTGAGAAAACCATCAAAGATCTTTTGGCTATGGGGCACATTAGGCCGAGTAAGTCACCCTTTGCTTCATCAGTTGTTTTGGTGAAGAAAAAGGATGGTACACTCAGAATGTGTATTGATTATAGAATGCTTAACAGGAGAACTATAAAGAACAGATATCCTATTCCGCGGATTGATGAGTTGATAGATGAGCTTCACGGAGCTTGCTACTTCTCAAAGATTGATTTAAGGACAGGTTATCATCAGATCAGAGTCCGAGAGGAGGACATAGAGAAAACCGCATTCAGATGTCATTGTGGACACTTTGATTTCTTGGTTATGCCTTTCGGTTTAACCAATGCTCCAGCCACATTTCAGTCCACTATGAACAGGGTTTTCCATCCTCAACTGAGGAAACATGTGTTGGTGTTCTTCGATGACATTCTAGTATACAGCAGATCATGGGAAGAACACATGGTTCACCTAGATGAGGTTTTGAGCATACTTGACAGGGAGTCCTTGTACACCAAGGAGTCCAAGTGTGCATTGGGCATGGCCGAGCTTTTGTATTTGGGTCACATTATCAGCAGTGAGGGAGTTAGCATGGATCCAGAGAAGGTTCGGGCTATCATTGATTGGCCTACACCTGAGACATTGACACAGCTCAGGGGATTTGTAGGATTATGTGCCTTCTATCGTCGGTTCGTTAGTGGATTCTCGTGGCATGCTGCGCCACTAACTGATTTGACTAAGAAAGTTGCATTTGTATGGACACCATTAGCACAGGCGTGCTTTGAGAAGTTCAAACTTCTCATGACTTCATGTCCAATGTTGGCTTTGCCGGATTTCACCAAACCCTTTGAGTTACATTGTGATGCCAGTGGTGAGGGAATTGGTGCAGTCATTATGTAGGATCGTCATCCTATAGCTTTCGAGAGCAGGAAGCTGAGAGGTCCTGAGAGGAGCTTTAGCATCTATGACAAGGAGATGTTGGCCATCATGCATGCTGTCATGTCCCCTTCTAGTTGACATCTCTCAGAGCATATGATTAGCCTATTATGCGACCCTCGTAGGCTCATAGGATGGATAGAGCATCTTGATGGATTTTGGTTTGGCTTCAGTTGTCAGAATTTGACCAGTTGGCTTTTCGTTCGGGCTCATTCGGACACCATTTGCCTAAGTTGCTATTTTTAGCAGTATTTGGCACTCAGCAAGGCACCCCTGCTATTTTTAGCAGTATGGATTGAGCATGTGCAGAATCATTCACTTAGTCACCAGCTTCAGACGGTTCGTGAATCGGACACTTTTCGAGGGAGATATTAATATTTAATTGATTAATTAAATATTAATTATTTTTGGGAGCTTATATTATAAAGTTATAATATTTTAATATTATAACTTAAGTGATAGCTGAAGGGGGTCGCCCATCATGGAAGGGGCCAATTTTAATTATATTTTTATAATTAAAAATGTGATTTGAAGACTATTGAAAGAATTAAAAGAAAAGTTCGATTTTATTTTAATGATTGCCTTTTTGGAGAAATCGCACTTTTCAAAGAATATAAGGTTTTTGCTTGGGAAATCGAGCCATTATGTTATTGAATATTGAAATTTGAGCAAGTCTTCTTCCGGAGAACGAAGCCTAGGGTTTCTGTTGTCTACAGACATTGGAGAACGAGCCATCTTCAGTGTTGCGATTCAGAGGCTATGAGATATCAGCTGATCTATTGCATTTTAGAGAGATTTCTTCATCCAGGAGAGATCACAGAACTACACAGTTGATTTACCTTCAGAGTTTTTGGTTAGTAATTTATCCAAAGGAGTTTCATCAGTCAAGGCGCCTATTTTCAGAGATTTGGAGGTTCCACAGGAGGTCCGTACTTTTATTGCTGTTGCTGCTGCCAGCCGTACCTTTATACAGCAGGGCCGTACCATCATCAAAAGAGAAACGCCTTCTCTCTTTTGCTATGTAACTTCATTATATAGGGCGCAGGCATTTCAAGGTTCATTTCCATCATCTGTCAGGGCAGAAAGCAACTATATTGAGAGCCGTGCCTTTTTCTTCATCACTCTGGTGACTGCAAACAGCAAAACCAGGTTTTTAAATATTGTTGTTTTCCTTAGATGCATGTTATCAGATCTCCATTGTAATGTATTCAGAGGATCAATAAATGATTAGCCAGCATTAGATCTCGCATTTCTATCAATATTGATGATATAGCATTTAATTTGAATTTATTATTAAATTCTTGCAAAAATCGCATTCTTCCTATTTCATGCAAAAAACACAAACAAACCGAAATACAAACAAACAGATCAAAAAGCAGTCAGATTCAGAAACAGGGGAAACAAGGGTTTCTACAGTGGTATCAGAGCTAAATCCTACCATCCTGAGGGTTTAGCAATCTTATGCAGCCACAAGAGTTTGGGTCACACAGGTATTATACTCGCAGGAGAGCCTTGATTGACAGGCAACAGGGTTTGATCCGGCAGCCGGGAAACATGGCTGATAGGACAGATATTCCTAGAACAGAGATTCCTCATAACCCTAGAGATCAAGACGATGCAGAGGTGTTAGACACTCTCAGAGACTTACGAGCAGGTCAACGGCAGTCTAACGATGTGCTACAGCAGTGGCAATCCAGAGGTTAGGTACACAGAGGAGACCGTCACCACAGCGTGACGATAATAGGAGTGATGCAGGATCTCGAAGAGCACCTAGGACTGTTTCACGGACAGCAGACAGGCCCACTAGGCCTACTTTTGCGAGACAGGAGCCCGATGAGGCTATTGCAGGTGAAGAGCATGAGGAGTTGTTCGCAGACACACTTATGGCAGCGAACGAGGAGTGGGAGCTAGTACCACCAGATATCAGAGAGAGGATTACCTTTGACAGATTCGTTACACAGAGGAGAGAACATCACAGAGGTCGACAGGATTGGAGACCTAGGTACCAGAATAATGATCTGAAACATGCTACAAACAGGCTCAATCTAGCGATGTTCGATGGTAGTGGTAAGGTCACAGCTCAGGCCTGGATCAGTAAGCTAGACACGTTCCTCACACTGCGTCCGATGGCTGAGAGAGATGCTATCAGATATGCGACATTACATCTGGAGGGAGTAGCTTACAACTGGTGGCTCCACGGGATGGTGACACTCCAGCATAATCGGATCACCTCATATCAGGAGTTTGTTCACAGGTTGGTGGAGCGATTTGACAAGAAGGATCCAGAATCCTATTTTAGAGACTTGTCTCAGCTGAGACAGAGTGGCAGTTTGGAGTCTTATATTGGTGACTTTCAGAAGTTATCAGTTATGGTTCCTAATATTTCCGAGAGGCGACTTGTAGTGCTTTTCATGGAGGGACTAACAGAGCCATTAAGAGGTTGGATCAAAGCCTTTGATCCTCCTTCGTTACAGGAAGCGATGAAGAAGGCACGTAGTATGGAGTTGGCAGCACCATCCAGTAGATTCAACTCCAGAAACAATTCTTCATTCAGGGATAATAAGGGCTTTAACAAAAACAGAGAGAAGTCTGATTTTAACAAAGAAAAATCAGATTTTAAGAATGATTCAAAAGGAAAATCAGCAACACCACCTTTAGATCGAGAGGCTCTTAATGATCTACGCAGGAAGAAGCTTTGCTTCTACTGCAAAGGTCCCTATGATGCCAATCACGATTGTCCTTTGAGGCCTAAGGGCAAGGCAAATCGAGTGATGTGGGCTTACTATGAGGATTCGGAATCAGAAAATTTCGAACAGCAGGAGAGTTCTAAGGATTCAAAGTCAGAGGCTCCAGAGCCTAAGGTAGAGGCAGAGTCAGAGCTTCAGATTCAGGAGGCATGCCTATCTAGCATTCAGCAAGAGGGTTCATTTAAGCTTCGTGGAGTTTTGGTAGGATAGAGGGTCATTACCCTTCGTGCCCCACGGTGGGCGCCAGAAAACTGTTGACGTTTAAATTAGCACCTTTGGAATGCGGATTTCAAAACGGACAGCTATGAACAGATAAACTGCTCTTCAAATTAGGAGGAGAAGCTCCCTCATGCTGATGGTGTTTGAAGAAAGTAAGCTAAAACTAAGTTGCCTATCTTTTTGGATCGGCTTAGAGCACAAGGTTTTTAAAGCTGTAGCCATTTGAGATTTTCTGATAAGAAGTTCAACTACGACTAACTTAGACTAAAGACGTTCCTAACCTCTCAAGTAATAGCAGAGCAAGAGAAGTTAGAAATTAACAAGGTAGATTCTCTAACAAAAAATACTTTAACAATCTCTCTCTCAGCAAACACCTACACACTTCACTGTAAGCTGAAATAAAGATCATGAAAGCATAACATAGATAACGGAAATCTGAGATTTTAGACCAAGGCAAAAGAGGCTCATGATTTTATTACTCAAATCTCTAAAACAAAACTCCCTTCTAACATGCCTTGAATAAGAAATTGCAGCTAAGGAGGCTTGCAAACTTATTCTTAACACAATAGAAAACAGCAATCTCACTAACTCCTTGTTGGCTAAAGAGGCTCAACAATTTGCTTATCACAATACAAATGAACAATACTTGGGCAACAAATAGAAGGCACAATAGGCTCGGTTTTGTTCTCGCCCTTGGTTAAAGAAACTAAATGAGCAAAGACTCTTATTTATGAAGCCGAGGAGGGAGTAGGGAACCTAAAATCTCCTTGCTTTCACAATCTAGGAAACTTTCGGCAAGCAAGCTTTATTACTAAATCTAGAAACAAGATAACAACTAAAACCCTAAAAAGCAGAAAAAGCGGGAAACGCCAACTATTACATCTTATCTTCTTTCTATCCTCAAAGAATGGATAAGGATGAGTCCAAGAATAGAAAGAAAGCGGGAAAGAAAGCTTCTAGAAGAAAGCTGCTTTAAAGCTCGATCACATCCGCTAGGAAGTCTGAGATTGTGTCCCGGTTCGGTGCATCTATACCATCCACAGCAAAACACCGCTTTTCAAGAATATCTTCGGCATCTTCAATAGATCTTAGGAAATCTTCAATCTCATTGGCCGCTTTATTGAACTTTGCTGACATCACTGAAATATGACCTATCCTTCCGCCAACTGGGCTGTAACTTTGAACAACGTTCTGGAACTGATTTTGCACCTCCTCAAGCCCGACATAAGAACCATCTTCAAGACTGTACTGAGAGGGGATCTCTATGACAAATTCACTGATGAAAAGGAGAGCTTCAACCACCCTTTGCCTGTAGGTGATGAATTCTTCAGATATCCTCTCATAGGTTTTAACTTTGAAAACATGACGTTCTCTCCATGCAAGGATTTGTCTTTTATGCTCCTTTGAAACTGCTGAACCGTAAGCTGTGTCTAAATCAGCAATGATAATCTCATGCCTAGGTTTTACTTCAGCCCATGTTTGTTCAAATCCTTGGATGCTTTGACGAAGTTTATGAGCATTCTCTCTCAACTGGAACATCCGAGCCAAGATCTCCTTTCCTCTGACAATGAAGCTCTCGATCCACTCCTGAGTCTCTTTCCCACATATGACCAGCTGTCTTAACTGATGGTGATCAGCTGGTGTCTCTAAGATCTGGGGCAGCAACTGAGTTGTTTGGGAAGAACCACGAGCAAGGTTAGAAATAAAAAGCTTAAGCTGCTGATTTTCAGCCTTGAGGGCGGCCTTGTCTTCTCCGTCTTTAAGCACTCTTTCATGTAGGTTTTCAGATACAACTTTGAAGAGACTCAAATCTGCATGTCTGGTATTTCTACCAAGATTAGCCTTGACCATTACAAAATCATCCATGTTCACCTCATCTCTATTCTTATCCTCTGGAGGCACAGCAGTCTCTACAACAATCTCGTTATCAGGATTCCTGTCAAAGTGAACTTGTTTCTTTGCTTTCTTCTTAGGAGGTTCCTGATAGATGTTATCGAGATCATCAACGCTCACTTGATATGAAGGCCTTCTCCTAACCCTTCCTAAGGAGTTCTCAAGCCAAGACACCGTAGTATCTTTACTAACTTCCTCAGGAGGTACTGCTGCGATCTCTTCATCATCTTCGATATCAAGATCAATATGAATTGGTGACGAACCCGTCAAAGGTACAGGAACATGTGTTGAAGGTGGCTCCTCTGCTTCATTCTGAGGTATGGGCTCGTCAAGAGGAACTTCTGAATCAACTGTAGGCTGTTCCTGTATGACTATGCCTGAGAAATCCAACCTTCTCTTTACATTTTTATTTGTTCTACATCCTTTGACGCCATCTTGAGACTGACTTTTACCCTTTCCTTTTGACTGTGCTGTAGAAGAAGAGGGAATTATCCTTGGCGGCTCTGCTACTGGAATAGAGTTCTTCCTTTTAAGCACTAAGAAAACCTTACTATACTCCACAACTTGTTTTGTTCTGTCTTCAACTGAAAGAGATTCCTTGTTTGCCCAATTAACTTGTGGAAGAGGCTGATCCTTGATTCTTTTCTGAGTGTACATTGGTAGAAGCACATCTTCATCATCATCGGAGAGTCCTTCAATGTCTTCATTCAAACAATCTTTCATCTGATGGAGAGTCAACCTGCTGTAACTACGCCTTCGCACTTCAAACTCGTTTGCACAGTTAGCCCAAAAATCTTCAAGTGCGGGTATATGATTGTAATTCTTCTCCAACTGGCCAGCGTAGACACCATGAGGATCAAATGACCGCCTCTCACTGTAGGGTTTGAGACCGAATTTATCTAATTCTTCTCCAATTGTCCTGGCATCTGCAGCAGTCCTGCATGTATAAATACCCAATCCTAATGGAAAGTGAAGAGAGGGTTTCTTTCTATTTCTCAAGACTGTATGAACACCGTGAGCT
This sequence comes from Sequoia sempervirens, assembly GCA_007258455.2. Lineage (NCBI taxonomy): Eukaryota > Viridiplantae > Streptophyta > Pinopsida > Cupressales > Cupressaceae > Sequoia > Sequoia sempervirens. Next base: position 73,579 of record VDFB02259174.1, read on the forward strand.
TGCCTCAAGAATTCCATGAAGATGACCTCGTCTGACGGATACCTTGGCAACATTAGCGGGGCACCTGAATAACCATAAACCCTGAGATAGGTAAAGGTAGGAAACTGTATAAACCAATCTGCCCATTCCGCCATTGCTGCCCTAGCAACTGAAGATATGCGGACGTGCAATTCATTGTCTAAGTCACGCACCGTGTACATCAAGAATGCCTCGTTCACCCTTTTGTAGTGGTGCAACGACTTTGTGAACGCCAGCTGAGGATAATAATTATATATGTGTTGAACGCTCAAAGATCCCTCGGTGTTCAATCCTCTGAATTGACCTTGATAGGCCACCAGGTAGACTAGATATGACACCATGTGGAATACATGAAGCTGGAAATATTCTGTTATTTGTTGATGTAGGCAGTCACTAATCAAAGTAGGCCAATCATAAAACTCGGTTTTCTTCATAATGTGAGGTATGGCATAAAACATCCAAGGTTGGAACTTGGTGGCATCCTCGGAACCAGTGACCCTATTGAGCAAAGTGATGATGATGGCAACCTCGTCCTTGAACTCCCCTAGATCGACATTCTTGGGCAATGTCTTATGTTTTTCTTTCATCCATCTGCAGCAATCTTACAACTAGCGTATTTGTCATATGCATATTCACATCTTTTCCTCATCCCTGAAAAGAGTTACTTCGAGGAGCCATGGGGGAATGGAAAAGCACTTTTCAACCATGTCGGGGCTTTAAAGCGCAAATCAGCACATGTCTATTTGGATCTCCCTAGTAGCGGGTTGTAATGCTTAATGCAAGCGTTCTGAACTCAAGGCTCACGAACTGATATAGGAATAGGCGGCTGCTGCAGTCAGAATGACCGGAGTTCTTGATTGAAGTGTTACTGCTCTCTCAAAGCGTGTAGGTCGAACTTAGAGTAACATGATGCAAAATGCAGTCTGTTTGTTTTGATGTCATTGAAAAGTGCTATTAGGACTTGAAAACATTAGGAATTATTACTCCATTTCAGAAACTTGAAGAATGAGCGTAAGCTTCATACATTTTAGGACAAGTCTTGAACAATTTCTATTTTAGAATGCTGATTTTTTGTGCTTCAGCAGTTGAATTTTGAGAAATTTTTCTGAGATATGGGTTTTGTTCAGAATGGCGATACAAGACAACCCAGATCGTCCGTTTTTGAAAATCTTGAATTTTGACTGAAAAAGCAGCAAACCCTAATTTCTTCATTTTTTCTCGAAAAAAGCTGGCATCTGGGTTTTGTTCAGAATATCGTTAGAAATGGACCCAGTTGATTGGATTTGCAAAACTCTGACGTTTGATCGAAAAAGCAGCCAACCCTAGGTTTTTGGAAAAAGCTGCGATATGGGTTTTCTTCAGAAGACTGATTGGAAAGGACCCAGATGGTTGAAATATGAATGCACTAAGGTTTTCACTGACATGCAAGATAAAAGCACTTGCTGCAACTTGATGAAGTTCTTGAAAAATTCTTCAGAAGATAGAGGCAAAAAGACCCAGATGACTGAAAAATTGAAAGCCTTGGCCTCCTGCTTGAAAAACTTGATCTTCTGGAACAAAAAGCTTGAAAGAACAATGGTTTATGCTTGCTGGTCTGAAAAATCTGATGTAAAACCAGCAACTATGAATTCTTTAATCACAAAAATTTCTCAAACTTGCTGCTCCAACTTTCTCCTCTGGATGCTACCTGCAAAAATAATGAAAAATACATTGAAAAGAAGTGTTAAATAGACTTAGGGTTTGATTTTAGGTTTTGCTTTTATTTTCAAAACCCTAAATCTCAGCTCCTCAAGTTTGGACGCCATCTTCTTCTCAAGCAAATTTTGAAATTTTGAAAATCTTCAAAAATCTTCTAAGGCATGAAGGTTTGGGCGCCTTTCTCCAAGAGGGGCGCTCAACTTCACCAGTGTTAGTCAAAATTTCAACTTTTTAAACTTTTCTCCATTTTAACATGCCACTTCGCCTCTGATTTCTCGTTGATTGGTGTATCGGCAGGATTTGAGTGGTTCATCGCGGGCGGACGATTCCGAAGAAGATGTTCGAGGCACCTCCTCGCTAAAAACTTGATTTCGACCTCCGAATTCACGGAGGCTTTTCCTTCTAGGGGCGCCCAACTTCTCCAGTGTTAGCCATTTTCCTGCCTTCCAAGTTCTTCCTTCTCCCTTTGATCTTCTGGTGAATCTTCGATTCCGGGAGCTACGTTGATCGGACTGACTGTCCTGAGTGTTTCGTTGGATAGCCAGACTGATTTTGGCGAGGCCTTCTTGGACGTTACTTCTGCAAATTCCATCATCTGAAGGCTTTAAAGCTTGGGCGCCTTTCTTCAAGGGGGGCGCCCACTTCCATCGGACTTAGAAAATTTTCCAATTTATTCATGTCTTTCACTTCTTCGGGCGACCTTGTTGGATCTTAAGCTCCGAGTGTCGGATCGCTGAACGTTTGTGCTCATCGCGAAGCTGACTGAAAATGAAAAGGGGTCCTCTGGAGACACTTTTGTCAAAAAGTGAATTTTCACCCTTCAAAAGGTTGGGCGCCTATCTTGACTGGGGGCGCCCAGTTTACCAACACTTAGTTTATTTTTCACCTTTTTTACTTTTGCTTTGAATTTCTCTTTTCACCTCTCGTCGGACCTTCTGTTCAGCCTTTTGAATCTGATGACTGCGAGCTCCGTTTGTCGTGCTGAATAGCTCACTGCAAAGCCAGTTGAATTCTGAAGACATCCCGTTATAGCTTCGACTGCAAATTCCTCTGTTTGCACCCTTGAAAAGTTGGGCGCCTTTCTTCAACTGGGGCGCCCAGTTTCTCCAGACTTAGAAAAATTTTCAATTTGTTCATCTTCTTCAAGTTCCAGATTTTCATTTTATACCTTGACTTCAACTTGAATTTGCCGGAGACTGGATCATCTGATGCTCTGACGGGGATATCCATCTCGAAGCCGACTGAACAGTGAACAACTTTCATTGGAGACCGTAACCCTAATTTCTTCATCTGATGCCCTAAAAAGGTGGGCGCCTTTCTTCAACTGGGGCGCCCAAACTCAGCAGACTTAGAAAATTTTCATGACTTTTCACTTTTCTTCCTCGATCCTCGTGCATGTTCATCGTTTCACTTTCTGCTGGAAGTTTTGAATGCTAAAATAACGCCTGGCAGTCGGATGACCTCCATTGATGACCTCGGAACTCCAGATATGCTTCTGAAAAGCGGAATAGACCCAGTAGAGCGAATATTTTAAGATTCTGAGCACTTTTGCTGATACGGACACATTTTGAGCTACCAAAATTCGGGCCTGACTGTCCTGGACCAACTTTCTATTTTTTAGAAAATTTTGCCAAGATCCGTTCGAAAGAAACCCAGAAAAACCCAGAAAACTTACTATTTCGAGAAAATTTCTAAAAATAGCGGTTTTCCTAAAATTTAGGGATGAAAAACTGAGATCTGGGTTTTGTAGGTTAAGCTGCTCTTAGCAGACCCAGATCGTCAGAAATTGAAAAATTTGTGTTTTAACCCTCCATGCAAGACATGCACACCCAAATTTTGACCTTTTTGACTGATTTGACAAGACTATTACTCATTTCTTCAAAATGTCTAAGTGTAACAAAAATTTTAATTTTGGGGTACAACAGGAAGTCACTCTTCGTCTCAAAGAAATGGAGATTCGTTTTGATGTGGATGGGAAGACACATATTCTGAAGGCAATACGGGATAGCAACATCAAAACTATTTCCTTTCGTCGGATGGAGAGACTCATGCGACACGACATGGTCGAGTGGGCTGCCGAGTGTGCATTAGCACTTATACAGGAGGGACAGCAGAAGACTGAGTATCATCATGACATACAGCAGTTGAGAGTCAAGCATGAGAAGGTATTCAGTGATATTCCGCCAGGGAGACCTCCAGACAGGGGCATTGAGCATATTATTGAGCTTGAGGAGGGCTCTAAGCCCGTTATGATTACTCCTTATAGACATCCCAAGCGGTTGAAAGATGAGATCGAGAAAACGATCAAGGAGTTGCTTGCTATGGGTCACATTCGACCTAGCAAATCACCATTCGCTTCTTCAGTTGTACTAGTGAAGAAGAAGGATGGCACCCTACGCATGTGCATAGACTACAGAGTCCTGAATAAGAGGACTATCAAAAACAAGTATCCAATACCTCGTATAGACGAGCTTATTGATGAGCTCCATGGTGCATGCTACTTCACGAAGATAGACTTAAGGTCAGGATATCATCAGATCAGGGTTCGTGAACAGGACATTGAGAAGACTGCATTCCGTTGTCATTGTGGACACTTTGAGTTTGTGGTGATGCCATTTGGGCTCACTAATGCGCCAGCAACATTTCAGTCCACCATGAACAGAGTCTTCCATTCACTGCTGAGGAGATTTGTACTTGTCTTCTTCGATGATATTCTTAGATACAGCAGGACTTGGCAGGAGCATTTGGCTCATCTGGAGACCGTACTCAGTATTCTGGAGAGGGAGTCCTTATACGCCAAGGAGTCCAAATGTGATTTGGGAATGACCGAATTGTTATACTTAGGTCATATTATTAGTGCAAAGGGAGTGCGGATGGATCCTGAAAAGATCCGCGCTATTATTGACTGGCCTACACCGGCGAACCTTACACAGTTGCGAGGATTTCTAGGTTTGTGTGGGTTTTACCGAAGATTCGTGAATGGTTATTCACGTCATGCAGCCCCTATGACAGATTTATTGAAAAAGGGTGAATTTTGTTGGACTTCTGAGGCACACGAATATTTTGTGAGGTTTAAGGAGTTGATGACTACGTGTCCAGTGTTGGCACTACCTGACTTTTCGAAGCCTTTCGAGCTTCAGTGCGATGCATCAGGTGAGGGCATTGGAGCGGTGCTTATGCAGGACAAGCACCCTATTGTGTATGAGAGCCGTAAACTCAGAGGGCCAGAGAGACTCTACAGCATTTACGATAAGGAGATGCTCGCTATAATGCATGCCTTGGAAAAATTTAGGCAATATCTTGTTGGCAGCAAATTTTGCATCAAAACTGAACACAACAGTTTGAGACACTTCCTAGGGCAGCGAGATCCCAATGATCGTCAACAGAAGTGGGTGAGCAAATTGCAGGCATACGACTTTGATATCTCTTATATCAAAGGTACCCAAAATGTAGTAGCTGATGCTCTTTCACGTAGGCCATATCAGAGCTCTATGGTTCACATTACAGAGGATTGGAGGCATATGATTGTGGCAGAGTATGCCAAGAACACTTGGGCCTCCAGCATTGTTGAGGGATCGACAATTGATACCAGATATACGCTTGTGAATGACTTGATCATTTACAAGAACAGGGTTTATTTGATCCCAGGATCAGAGGTGAAGAACATTATCATGCGAGCCTTTCATGATGTACCTACTGCAGGACATCCCGGGTATTTTAAAACCTACAGACAGATTCGGGAGAGATTCACATGGAAAGGACTTAAGGCAGATGTTCTTCAGTACGTGCGTGAGTGCCTTGTTTGTCAGCAGAACAAGCAGGAGAACACGTACCCGGCAGAATTATTGCAGCCACTTCGAATTCCTGACAGGAAGTGGGAATGCCTGTCGATGGACTTCATTACGGGCTTGCCTAAAGCCCAAGGACGGGATTGCATATACGTGGTTGTGGATCGGCTAACGAAGTATGCCCACTTCTTTCCGATTACCACTACCTACACAGCTACACAGGTGGCAGAGGTCTTCTTCCGTGAGGTATTCAGACTACACGGGTTGCCTCGGAGCATAGTGAGCGACAGGGATAGTCGGTTCTTGAGTCACTTCTGGCAGGAGGTGTTTAGACTTTGTGGGACCGAGCTTACACCGAGCACCAGTTACCACCCGCAGACCGATGGGCAGACGGAGATAGTGAATAAATGGGTGGAGGGTTACCTCAGGAACTATATTGCAGAGCAGCAAAAGGCATGGGTCAAGTGGATTCATTTGTGCGAATATTGCTACAACACGACATTCCATATGACCATTCAGATGTCCCCTTTCATGGCGTTGTACGGTTATGAGGCGCCGAGTTTTCTGGATTTGCTACTGAGTGACAGTAGAGTGCCGAGTGCTGGAGACTTGTTGCAGGAGAGTCAGGATACTATGAGGGCTCTCAAGGAGAATATTGCCAAGGCACAGAATCAGCAAAAGCAGTACGCAGATCAGAAGAGGACAGAGAGGTCTTTTGAGGTGGGTGACATGGTTTATCTTATGCTGCAGCCCTACCGTCAGTCTACTCTTAGGAAGAGTGGTTTAGAGAAGCTTAAGCCACGATATTATGGTCCTTTCAGGATCCTGAGGCGTGTTGGAGAGGTGGCTTATGAGCTAGAGCTTCTGGCAGAGAGCAGGGTACACAATGTTTTTCATGTGTCACGTCTCAAGAAGGCGTTGGGACACCGTGTGGTACCTTCTGCAGTTTTACCTCCCTTAGATGATGAGGGAAAGTTGATTTTAGTACCTGAGTCTATCCTGGAGTACAAAGAGAGATAGTTGCGTAGGAGGACTATGAGGGAATATTTAGTGAAATGGAGAGATTTGCCAGTGGAGGATGCTACATGGGAGAGCGAGGATATTCTGCAGCATCCGGAGTTGAGATTGTTTGAGGACAAGCAAATTCAGAAGGGGCGGACTGTCATGTCCCCTTCTAGTTGACATCTCTTAGAGCATATGATTAGCCTATTATGAGACCCTCGTAGGCTGATAGGATGAATAGAGGGTCTTGATGGAGCTTGGTTTGGCTTTAGTTGTCAGAATTTGACCAGTTGGCTTTTCGTTCGGGCTCATTCGGACACCATTTGCCTTAGTTGCTATTTTTAGTAGTATTTGGCACTCAGCAAGGCACCCCTGCTATTTTTAGCAGTATGGATTGAGCATGTGCAGAATCATTCACTTAGTCACCAGCTTCAGACAGTTCGTGAATCGGACACTTTTCGAGGGAGATATTAATATTTAATTGATTAATTAAATATTAATTATTTTTGGGAGCTTATATTATAAAGTTATAATATTTTAATATTATAACTTAAGTGATAGCTGAAGGGGGTCGCCCATCATGGAAGGGGCCAATTTTAATTATATTTTTATAATTAAAAATGTGATTTGAAGACTATTGAAAGAATTAAAAGAAAATTTCGATTTTATTTTAATGATTGCCTTTTTGGAGAAATCGCACTTTTCAAAGAATATAAGGTTTTTGCTTGGGAAATCGAGCCATTATGTTATTGAATATTGAAATTTGAGCAAGTCTTCTTCCGGAGAATGAAGCCTAGGGTTTCTGTTGTCTACAGACATTGGAGAACGAGCCATCTTCAGTGTTGCGATTCAGAGGCTATGAGATATCAGCTAATCTATTGCATTTCAGAGAGATTTCTTCATCCAGGAGAGATCACAGAACTTCACAGTTGATTTACCTTCAGAGTTTTTGGTTAGTAGTTTATCCAAAGGAGTTTCATCAGTCAAGGCACCTATTTTCAGAGATTTGGAGGTTCCACAGGAGGTCCGTACTTTTATTGCTGTTGCTGCTGCCAGCCGTACCATCATCAAAATCCGTACTTCTTTAAAGAGAAACGCCTTCTCTTTTTTGCTCTGTAACTTCATTATATAGGGCGCAGGCATTTCAGGGTTCATTGCCATCATCTGTCAGGGGCAGAAAGCAACTATATTGAGAGTCGTGCCTTTTTCTGGTGACTGCAAACAAGAAAACCAGGTTTTTAAATATTGTTGTTTTCCTTAGATGCATGTTATCAGATCTCCATTGTAATGTATTCAAAGGATCAATAAATGATTAGCCAGCATTAGATCTCGCATTTCTATCAATATTGATGATATAGCATTTAATTTGAATTTATTATTAAATTCTTGCAAAAATCGCATTCTTCCTATTTAATGCAAAAAACACAAAAAAACCGAAATACAAACAAAACAATCAAAAAACAATCAGATTCAGAAATAGGGGAAACAAGGGTTTCTACACATGCCATGGCCAAGTTCAGGCAATACTTGATTGGTAGTAAATTCTGTGTTAAAACCGATCATAATAGTCTGAAACACTTCCTTGGACAGCAGGATTTAAATGAAAAACAACAGAAATGGGTCAGCAAACTTCAGTCCTATGATTTTGACATCTCCTATGTCAAGGGTATTCAGAATGTAGTTGCTGACGCATTATCTCGCCGTCCTCACTTGAGCTCCATTACACAAATTTCAGAGGACTGGAGACATGTGATTGTAGCTGAGTATGCTAAGAACCCTGGGCTTCTAGCATAGTGGATGGAACAGTACAGGATGTCAGATACTCACTTGTAGATGATCTTATCATTCACAAAGGGAGGATATTTCTAGTTCCAGGTTCAGAGATGAGGAACCAAGTTTTGAGATCATTTCATGATGCACCTATGGCAGGACATCCCGAGTACTTTAAGACCTATAGGCAGGTACGGGAAAGATTCTCTTGGAAGGGTCTCAAATCCTTTGTTCTCCAGTATGTCAGGGAATGCCTTGTTTGTCAGCAGAACAAGCAAGAACACACATACCCTGCAGGATTACTCCAGCCGCTTCCTATCCCTGAGAGGAAGTGGGAATGCTTGTCTATGGACTTGCCGAAAGCTCAAGGGAAAGACAACATTTTTGTTGTGGTAGATCGATTGACGAAGTATGCTCATTTCTTCTCAATCACTACTATGCACACAGCTACTCAGGTGGCGGATTTGTTTTTTCGTGAGGTATTTAGGTTGCACGGTTTGCCTCGGAGTATAGTCAATGATAGGGACAGCAGGTTTATGAGTAACTCCTGGCAGGAGTTATTCAAGCTTTGCGGGACAGAACTCACTCCGAGTACCAGCTACCACCCCCAGACAGATGGGCAGACTGAGATAGTCAACAAATGGGTGGAGGGATACTTTCGGAATTACAGTTCAGGGCAGCAGAAGGCATGGGTGAGATGGTTATACCTTTGTGAGTATTGCTACAATACCACTCATCACATGAGCATTCAGATGACCCCCTACCGAGCATTATATGGATATGATGCTCCAAGTTTTCTAGACTTGTTACTGAGTGACAGTAGAGTACCTAGTGCTGGTAATCTATTACATGAGAACCAGGATATTATGAGGACACTCAGAGAGAATATACAGAAAGCTCAAAATCAGCAAAAGCAATATGCTGATCAGAGGCGAGTGGAGCGATCTTTCGAGATCAATGATTTGGTGTATTTGATGCTCTAGCCTTATAGGCAGTCCACCCTTCATAAGAAGGGCGCAGAGAAACTTAAGCCACAATACTATGGACCATTCAGAGTTGTCAGACGGGTCGGTGAAGTGGCTTATGAGCTAGATCTTCCGATGGACAGCAAGGTTCACAATGTGTTCCATGTTTCACGCCTCAAAAAGGCATTGGGACCACATGTGACTCCTATTGATTTACCACCCCTGGGTGATGAGGGGAAGTTGATATTGATTCCTGAGGCCATTCTGGATTCCAGAGAGCGTCATCTTCGGAGGCGGGTTATCAGGGAATACTTGGTAAAGTGGAAAGATCTACCAGCAGAGGATGCGACTTGGGAGGGTGACAGTGTTTTACAGCATCGAGCTTTGAGTTTGCTTGCGGACAAGCAAATTCAAGGAGGGCGGACTGTGATGTCCCCACTCTAGTCAGTCACTTGATGCAGTGTGTTAGCCCTTTTCTTGGACCCTTGTGGGCTAACTAGATTGGTTAGAGGGTCAATGGTACCTTCTGGAAAGTTCGGTCGATTTCATTTTTTGAGATCGTGGATAGGCTCATTGCAGGCCTTGGCAGTACAGGAGTTTCTTTGCTTCTGACGGCACTGAATTCTGTTGAGAATTGAGGGAGATAGGCTTACTTAAGTGATTTAAGTTATATTTTAACTTAAAGTCTTTTTATAAAGTCAAATTGACTTTATAATTCTTATATCACTTAAATAAAGTCTAAAGTGAATATTTTAAGTTATATCTTTTAACTACTTAAAGGAGGCGCCAAAAATCAAAGTCTAGACTTTGGAAAGTGACTTAAGTTTATTTCCATAAATTTAAATGATCTAAAAAACCTAAAATGTAAGGCCTCCTTGGGTTTTCACCTCTTTTGCTATTTAAGGGATTTGGGCAATGAGAAACTCATCTTTTTGAATATTTCAACTTTGCCTTGAAGGTTTTTTCCCTTGCTTTCATCCTATGATCAGGTTTGCAGCAAATCCACTATTGAAGAACGAAATCTCTTCAGTGTGAGCACTTGTGAGGCTATGAGAGATCAGCTGAATTAGTGCAGATTTAGAGAGCTTCATTTCAGAAGTTCTACAGTGCTTCAACAGATTTTTGTAGTGTTCTTCATCAAAAATAGAGGGTTAATTGGTTGGTGTTCTTCCTTCACCATGGCAGGCTTCATGGCTGTTTGGGCGCACCTTCAGAGCTGGTTTTTGGTTCTTTTTCTTTGAAGGGCGTGCAACATGCAAATAAGGTTTTTTTGGCTTTCTTGGAGAAACGTCTTCTTTCTGAGGATTTCTCTTCATGATCTTGGGCGCCCTACTTGTACTTCTCTTTAGCTTCAGTTTCAGATAAAACTTTGCAACCTGTAACATTCTACTCCAGTTTTCGTCAGTTCTTCACTATTTTGATCAGAATTTTTATATAAAAAATATGGAGGCTTACGGGTATGTTTATATGTTTTAAATCCATTGTTGATGATAATAAACACCTTCTACAATTTCAGTTTGATTAAATTTGCTCAAGTTTTCATTCTGTGAGCTTTTATATGATGCGCCCCTTCTCTTTTGTCTACAAAATTTCTCTAAAAAACTAAAAAACACAAATAGACTTAAAAAAAAGACAGGGGTTTGAGCAGTGAGCTAGCAAGGCTCATCACAGCAACCTAAAGCAATGGAAACTTTTCTAAGTGTTGAAAATTGAAAGTGTAAGGGTGGAAATGCGTCTAAGTCAAGAGGTGAAATTGAAAATTTTCTAAGGCATAACAAAATGAAAGTTAGACCCCTCAAATGCACACAGAGTGAAGAGAGATGCTTTGAAAATTTTCTAAGTAATGAAACTAGAAGAAGATCCACCTAGATACGCCCTGCCAACTGGAGATGTCAAGAAATTCTTCCAAGGGTTTGAAAGTTGTTGTACCCAAACCAAATTTTTTGCTTCATCAAGGCATTTTGCTTAAAAGAGTCTAAACCTTGCTAAAATGATGTCAAATACAGTTTTTGGGCAATATCAAGCATGGAGTTTGGTCAATGTTGTGTCAGTCAAAGGCAGTATCCATTGATTAGAACCTGAATCGGAGCCTCAGAACAAGGCATTTCACGACGGAGGACCATTTCACGACGAAAATTTTACCTTTACATGGTCATTTCAGTGACCAAGACGAAGATTTCAGTGGTCAAATTTATGAAGATTTCTCAAGCAAAAGCAAAATTGTGCCCCTGTAGCCCAGGGGCGCCCTTCTCTTTGAAGGCCCATATTTTGTGGCATGTGCTCGTAAACACAGTCAATCTCTTCAGAATTACCCCAGTTATCCAATGAGCTATCCTGCGAAGTTATCTGAGACTCAGAACTCTGGTAACTGACGTCAGAAATTGAGGATTCTAGAGGTTGCAGATTGCAAAGATGATCAATTCACAAGCTTTGGCGCCCCTGTAGCTTAGGGGCGCCCTTCTTAAAGAGGGGCTAGATCCTGGAATTCTTGCCTATTGATGCATCTAATCTCTTGTAGAAACCCTAGTTTCCCCCTGATACTGATTCTGACTGAAGTTTAATGTTTTTCTGACGTTTTTGGGTTTTGTGCAATTTTTGAGTTTTTGGAGCAATAAATGAATGGTACGATTTTTGCAAGTAATTGAAATAAATTCGATAAAAATAAAATAACTCTGATATGGAGGGAAATAGAGTGCCAGTATATTTATTCTGATCTTTTGAAATGATTACAAAAATACCCAGAAGCATGCAGGCAAAAATAATGGAATTTATTAAGAACCTGGCAAATCTGATTTGCAATAAATGCACTGCTGTAACTGGTACGGCTGAAATGATTAATTGATTTCTCCTCCCGTCTGGTGCTTCAGAATGGATCTCTAGCAATGGGCGCCTCCAGAAATGATGAAGAAAGAATCTCAAGCAAGGCGTTTTCTCCAGAAAGCAATGGATGGCTCCTTCCTTGTTGGTACGGCCAGAAACCTGAAGGGTACGGCCTGAGTACAGATTGCTGCAATAAATATAAGTACGGCCTCTTAAAACAATGTCCAGTCTCTGGTATATAGTGCGCCCTTGAACAGATGAAATCCAACTGCGGATGAATGAGATGTTTGCTCTGGAAATCCCAAGTCTGGTTCCCTTGAACAGTACGGCCAGGTACAGGAAAGTACGGCCCCTTTAAAAACAGCAGCAATAAATAATAAATAGTACGGATCTTCTGTGATCTCCAGAACAACAATGAAATAGGCACTTTGCTGAGTGTATATCTTCTGAATGGATCCTCTGTGCAAAACCTCTTCTGAATAGATCTCTTTGAAACCCTGATGAAGAAAACTTCTGTAAAGCTCTGTAATTTCTTCTGGATGAAGAAATTTCACAACTGCAGTAAATCGGGTGATATCTCACACCCTCTGAACTGATTCAATGGAGATGGCTTGTTCTCCAACGAATTTCGAACTCAAACCCTAAGGTCTCCGTTCTCTGGCAAGACTGATCAATTTTTAATTCATAAATGTCATAATGCACAATTCCCAAGGCAAAACCCTTTATTCTTCTCAAAAGTGCGATTTCCTTAGAGATAGGGAATTTTAAAATATTTCAACTTTTAATTCTTTTAATTGCAATAGTCTCAGCCAAATATTAAATTATAAATTTAATATACGAAATGGCCCCTTTCCTGATGTTGGGCGCCCCCTTTATGAGAATCACTTAAGTTATAATTAAAAATTATAACTTTATATTATAATCATTAAATAATTAATATTTAATTAATGCAATTAAATATTAATATTTCTCCCGTTACTCATCCGATAACTGATCCGTCTGAAGCTGATGAACTCTGAAGTGATCCTGAACGTTGCTAAGCCATACTGCTAAAAATAGCAGGGGTCCCCGACCGCTGTGAACTGCTAAAAATAAGTAATTGGCAAGAACGCCCGAATGAGCCCTAACGTAGCTAATTGATCAAAATCACACCAAGTCATTAAAGTTCAAAACGTAATTCTCTAACTAATTCTTCAAATTTTACTTAGGGTCTCATGATAGGTTGCTTACGACTGATGTTTCGATGTAATGGGATATGATGGCCTCATGACAATGCCCTCCCTAAAATTGCTTGTCCCCAAGCAATCTCTACTGCAAAGAAAACTCCGATCCCCCTAAGGCCCAAAAAGAAAACTATGAAATGTCCCACACATCACGATCTGTCTCCTGTAGCATCATCAAAACTCAACTGCGCAATCAATACCTGGATCCCAAACCCAGCGTAAAAGTCTGTCGTGACGGTCCTCCTCAGGCTGCCACTGCGCTCTACTGCCTCCAACTTCACCATGCTGAGAATAGTGAAGTAACCCAATAGGACCCATCCAATACTCGGTGCCAAAGCTGTCGCCACCGGGATCCCAATACAATATGAATCCACATCCATCTGTCATGCAAAGATAAAAACTCCTAGAAGCATCCACTGCCCTGAATCTCTCCCTGTCCTCTGCTAAATCCTCATGGATGTGATAACTGTCCACGCCATCATGCCAACTAATACCATAGTCGCCCTGTAACCATGTACCTGTATGAAAAATCTGCGACATAGAAGTATCAGGCCCTGTCAAATACATATCAGCATGATGTAAAACGGACTGCTGTCCCTGCAAGTAATACCCCACAAACAACTGAGTCAAGTACTCGCAGCCGCCAACCCCATCTTGTGAAGATGGTAACTTTGCACACAATAATGAATTACTCCCCTCGACTGTACCGAGAAAATCACCCTGTGCACGAGTATGGTGCATCGAATACAAATCATGTACAGGTGGATCAAAGGAAAAACTATAAGCACTCCTCACCGTGTACACCTCATTAAACTCCTCGGTGAGTCTTGTTTGGCATTGCGATGCACTGGAACAATCCCAAACACTACGATTATCACCCAACCAAGAACTAGCATCAAGAGTACGATCAGCCTCCAACTCGAAGAGCGGATTATCATAGACCAAACCACCATCAAATTCAAATAATGGATTGTTCACAAACTGCGCAATCACTCCATCCTGATCTGAATCATCCATCTCTGAATCGCTGGAATAATAAATTGAATTGTACTCCTGACTTGGCTCAACTAGCTGCCGATCATAGTCAACTGAATCTGATGAAATGATTGATTTGCTTCCAGGAGAGGGAAACAAATCAACATAAGTGCCAATCTCCCAACTGGATGAGACTCTGGATATCTGCTGTGAAGATGGACAAGTATCGAGGGTTGTCACACAACTCTCCAGTGTATCAACAACCATGTCACAGGAACTATCAATGAACTGCCCTGCATCACCTATCACAGAACTAATGTCGAGAGGACCTGGTGCAACGCGTGGCTCACTGCAACTCTCATATAGTGTACTCATCCTATCTGTACCAACTGCTCCTGTGACCATGCTGGATGTAACCTCATCCTCAACATCTCCCTCACTACTAAGTACCATGGGTGTATACTCCTCACCAACCGCTGCCATGGAAGACTGAACTATATCCAAAGGTGGTGAAGATTGTGCTAAACTCAACGCCACGGTAAGCTTCTCAATCTGTAACTGTGACTCTCGAAGAGCCAACTGGATGCTCTGCAATGAATCCATAGTCACCTCAAGCTCATGGGTGAGCTCATCGATTCGCTCCTCTTTTCCCTTCAATGCATCATAACAAATGCAGTCCCACTCGAGAAGGAAATCCCTATCCGCAAGTAATTTTAGGTAGTTTTGTTTCATCGTTCCAACTGCTTCTCGGAGTGCATGTATCACTGCAAGGGAAAAACCACTATCACTGTGCTCATCTGTCGAAGAAGGACTCCAACTGTAGGTAGTCAACATCTAACGAGCAACGTCAAAATGCTCAAGGGCGGTAGCAATCATTGTGTCATTCACTTGTAGTTGCCCAACCAAATGATGAGGATTCTGTAGCTTACGACCCCCATACAAGTTTTCCGGTTCACAATAAGCACTATGATATGACGCTGATCCGTCATCACTCACCTCATGATAAGCAGCATCATGTGTGCTTTCATCCATGCACACCTCAACATCTAAGGTACTGCTGCTCTGTACCTCAAAGGATGGCTCAACTGGTACGGTAGAAGTTGCTGGTCTGACAGTATCTTCACACGCTTCTACTCCAACAGTGACTGCATGCCCATCCAAAGCATGATCCTGGGATTCCATATCAACATATGAATCCTCTAGCTTGTTTTCAAAGGTCTGATCCGGAAAATCAGATTCACCATGACTTAAATTCTCAACGCCAACTGCATCACTCGTACCCAACTCTTGAGTCTCTTCATGCAACAACTCAATAGGAGTACTTTGCATGTGTGAAACCTCTGTTGTGTCATGCTCACGCGAAGTTTCGCCATTGCTGTCATAAAAATCAGAAGTGGCTTCAATAGTAGAAACTTCTTGAGTCACCTCCTGCAAAGACGATGTAGGTAAATTATTACCCCAAGCTGTGCTAGTGCTGTCTTGACTCAAATCAGCACGCTTATCAAATTCCTGTAATAAATTTCTGCCTACTTCATAGGGATTTGAAAACACCAAATCATTCTCATGAAGGATTGTATCACCCTTATGCATAGATTCTCTATCCGTTCCAGACGTAAACAACTCACGAGCTATAGTCAGATATTTCTGTCTTGCAAACTCTGTCTTATGGCAAAGACTCGGGTGCAAATCCATGTAACTCATGAAAGGGAGTTCCTTTTTAATTTTCTGCAGTAGAATGCTATACTCCTGGAACATGCTAACCACTCCTCTTTCGGTGTTTTGTGGTGTTCTGTCAACGGTATTCCTTCCACTGAACTCAGGTGGTACTAACTGCCACTCGTCGTTCGCTGTCCTAAAGGTACCAACGAACAAACCCTCATGCTGTTCACCTGCTATAGCCTCATCGGGCTCCTGTCTTGTGAAAGTGGGCCTAGTAGGCCTATCTGCTGTCCGTGACATTGTCCTAGGAGCTCTCCGTGAACCCGCAACACTCCTGTCATCGTCACAATGTGGTGACGGTCTCCTCGGAGTATCTAGTCTCTGAAGTGCAACTGCCAACTGCTGTAATACACCATTTGACTGCCGTTGACCTGCACGAAGATCTCTGAGTGCATGCAAGACCTCTGCACGGCCCTGACCTCTGTTACTATGAAGAAACTCTGTTCTAACATTATCTGTTCTATCAGTCCTGTAATTCCTGTCAGTTCTGTCAGCCATGTTTCCCGGCTGCCAGATCGAACCCTGTTGCCTGTCAACCAAAGCTCGCCTGAATGAATAATACCTGATAAGACCCAAACTGTTCCGGCTGCAGAAGACGGCTAAACCCTCAGGATGGCAAGATTTAGCTTTGATACCACTGTAGAAACCCTAGTTTCCCCCTGATACTGATTCTGACTGAAGTTTAATGTTTTTCTGACGTTTTTGGGTTTTGTGCAATTTTTGAGTTTTTGGAGCAATAAATGAATGGTACGATTTTTGCAAGTAATTGAAATAAATTCGATAAAAATAAAATAACTCTGATATGGAGGGAAATAGAGTGCCAGTATATTTATTCTGATATTTTGAAATGATTACAAAAATACCCAGAAGCATGCAGGCAAAAATAATGGAATTTATTAAGAACCTGGCAAATCTGATTTGCAATAAATGCACTGCTGTAACTGGTACAGCTGAAATGATTAATTGATTTCTCCTCCCGTCTAGTGCTTCAGAATGGATCTCTAGCAATGGGCGCCTCCAGAAATGATGAAGAAAGAATCTCAAGCAAGGCGTTTTCTCCAGAAAGCAATGGATGGCTCCTTGTTGGTACGGCCAGAAACCTGAAGGGTACGGCCTGAGTACAGATTGCTGCAATAAATATAAGTACGGCCTCTTAAAACAATGTCCAGTCTCTGGTATATAGTGCGCCCTTGAACAGATGAAATCCAACTGCGGATGAATGAGATGTTTGCTCTGGAAATCCCAAGTCTGGTTCCCTTGAACAGTACGGCCAGGTACAGGAAAGTACAGCCCCTTTAAAAACAGCAGCAATAAATAATAAATAGTACGGCTCTTCTGTGATCTCCGGAACAACAATGAAATAGGCACTTTGCTGAGTGTATATCTTCTGAATGGATCCTCTGTGCAAAACCTCTTCTGAATAAATCTCTTTGAAACCCTGATGAAGAAAACTTCTGTAAAGCTCTGTAATTTCTTCTGGATGAAGAAATCTCACAACTGCAGTAAATCGGGTGATATCTCACACCCTCTGAACTGATTCAATGGAGATGGCTCGTTCTCCAACGAATTTCGAACTCAAACCCTAAGGTCTCCGTTCTCTGGCAAGACTGATCAATTTTTAATTCATAAATGTCATAATGCACAATTCCCAAGGCAAAACCCTTTATTCTTCTCAAAAGTGCGATTTCCTTAAAGATAGGGAATTTTAAAATATTTCAACTTTTAATTCTTTTAATTGCAATAGTCTCAGCCAAATATTAAATTATAAATTTAATATGCGAAATGGCCCCTTTCCTGATGTTGGGCGCCCCCTTTATGAGAATCACTTAAGTTATAATTAAAAATTATAACTTTATATTATAATCATTAAATAATTAATATTTAATTAATGCAATTAAATATTAATATTTCCTGTTACTCATCCGATAACTGATCCGTCTGAAGCTGACGAACTCTGAAGTGATCCTGAACGCTGCTAAGCCATACTGCTAAAAATAGCAGGGGTCCCACGCTGACTGCCAAGAACTGCTAAAAATAGCAATTCTGCAAGAAACATCCAAATGAGCCCGAACGAAAGCCAATTGATCAAAACTGCCAATCTGAAGCTGGGCCAAGCTCCGAAACGACCCTCTAACCACTCTTTCAGCCTACGAGGGTCTCATGATAGGCTAAGCTTACGATCTCTGATGCTCGCCAAAAATGGGGACATGACATCTCTTTACGACTAGTCTGGCTATTCGACGAGCTACCAAATGCAGGCATCTGAGACCCAGAGCTCCGACAGTCAAAATCAGAAGATGAGGTTACGAGGAGACTTCACATCACAGAAATTTCCTCTAATGGTAAAATTGCGCCCTTGTAGCTCAGGGGCGCCCTCCAAAATGACCCCTAAGATGATTGAAATTGTAGATGAGGTCTTCATGACATCTATGCTACTCTAGTCCGGTTTCGCAATGCACCAGTCAGCCTGTCAATCCGATATTCTGAGAGATCGTGGCAGAGATTCTACCAGGCACGTAAATCAAAGGGTGGAGAAACATGAAATATTCACTATAGCCTCTGTAGGCCAGGGGTGCCCAGCGTTTAGGCCTGTCAAATGGCGTTATTTTCTTTCACAGTCTTCACAGGACTTGTGCGCAATTACTCCAGCTATCCAACGAGCCCAGTCGTCAGCGTCCGAGATTTGGCAAACGCTCGTACGTGCGAGGTCTTTGCAAAATACTGAAAAACGAAGACAGCTCGGAAAATGGCAGTCTGGTCGTATATTCCATCTTGGGAAAGGGGCCCTTCTCTTTGAGGTCTTAGAAGCAGTTTTCTTGCTTCGTCACCTCTAGAGACATCTCTTGTAGGTCCTTTTGGCTACACGTTAAGACAAACGGTGCACGAATCAGGTCACCCCAGCTCCCGATATCAGAGGTCGAAGTAGGGCATCTGGTTGAGAGTTGTATTTTTGTCAAAATGGGGTTTGAGCCTTTTCAGGCTAGGGGCGCCCTTGCTTTTGGGGTCCTTAATGCAGCTTTCAGGTGCCTTGCGTATATTCGTCGGATGCGGAATACTTCTAGTCACGCAGTGAGCCTATCATCCAGTCAGTAGGGTTCACCGCTCATCGTCAACAGTCGTTTGAAGCGTTAGATGGCAATATGGAGAAACAGCTAAGTTTGGTATCTGAAAATCAATTTAATCAAAGGTGCCTAATTTTCTGAGGTGTTAAATAATGGATTTTGTAGTGATGACTCCCAACAGACATTTCTTCTTTGCTCTGCAGGCTTCGCAATAAATATTCCTGCTCAGTCTCAGCATCACCCGGTCACCCGGAAATCAGTGTTGAATATGGCCAGTTGTAACTTTGTAGTTAGCTACAAAGTAGAAGTTAATAAAAAACGTAATATCTTGAGCAAATGGACGCCTATGAGGTCAAATGAGGACTTTTCAAAATCAGTGAAGTTCGCTGAATCCATCCAAGAGCTCAACGTGGTTTGTCAACTAATTAAAATAATATTAAATATTTATTTTTGCATATTTGAGCATTAAAGGGCAATTTTCTAAAATTGGCGCCCCTTTGTGCTGGATTTTCAAATTGCATGATGAATATTTCGATTATTATTTTATTCTAGACTTCAAGTTAGTCTCAATTCGAACTGGGGGGGTCCAATCGGAAGCTTTCTATTTTAGTCGAGGTTTTTAAATCTTGCTATCAGCATTATGGTGCGAATTTTCTCTATTTATTCATGGCGCCTATCATTAAACACTCATCCAGCTTAAAGAAATTTGTAATTCCTCAAGAGCAAAGGCAATTTTCTTCACAGGTTGGGCGATTTTATCAGTTTTCAGTGGCGATAGCATCATACAATTCTTTTTACAGGTGCAAGTTCATAATCATCAACAAGTTTGAAGAACAGGGGGTGATTTTAACAGAAGTAGAACATAGAAAAAATGTCTTTTCTCCTCTGATTCTGAAAATTCTCTCAGATTTCAATTCGCATGTTCCTAAAATTGGCAAATTTTGGCAAGTCTGATCATCTAGATCGTTTCTATATAGCTTCCTCGAATTAAATTCATGTGCTTGAATTTTTAGGAATTTTTAACCCCAGAGCATCAATTCTCGAGTTTCTAATTTTCTCAACTGAAAATTCTTTGCATGGTCGAGTAGAAGTCAATTTTTTGCATTTCTGACATATTGGGTTGTCTTAAAATCTTTTTCTGGAAAAAAACCCATATCTCAGATTTTTCACCGAAAATAACCCTTCAATAGGCTATTTTTGGCCTCAGCAGGCTATTTTTAGCTTTCCAAAAATCTTGTCAAAACATAGTCGAGTTCATAGTCAACGGGTGAGTTTTTCAAAATGCAGTACACTCAACTCAAATACGGGACCAAATCAGTCCTTACTCACGACTTCATCGGGACAGTTGAGACGAATCTCCATAAGGTGCTGCCAGAGGCAGTCCTAGATCCAGTCAAAATCAGAGATTCGATTATTCAGAACATTCAGCAATCTGGGTTACTAGAGGCCGCTTCCATACCTATCTCCGCTCATTGTGTTGAGTTCATGATGTCTTGTATTAAGCATTACAACTCTGCTACTCGTGAGATAGTATCAATAGATGGACGAGTTATTTGCAGTCTCAAGCCTTTGGACATTGAAAGAAGTTTTGGTATCCCTCAGCACCCAAACAGTCTAGTTATTTCTATGGAGCAATGCGAGCATGCATTCAACGTTGATGTGGACAAGTGCCAAAGCAAAATGGCAAAACAATGGTTAAAGCAAGCGAAGAACAAATTGCCAAACAATGTGGGTTGTGGTGAGTACAAGGATGAGTATGTGATTCTAATTACACTTTTGAATCGTGTCTCAAGTCATTCACATGCAAATGTTTTCCAACCTTGGATGTATTACATCATTGGTCGCATCATATCTGGGCAGGAGCATTATGACTGGGCATCCTTCATCAATGATGTTATCCACAAGCAGATCACCGGTTTCCTAGTTGCCCACGAATTTCACATGTGTTCTTACCTCGTGTACTTGATTGCCTATTAGGGTCAGTTCTGAGGGTTAAACACCATTGGCATTCTTAGTGTTCAGAAAGTCTATCACTATTATGATCAGCTTGAGTTCACCAAGGCTGAACGTCACTTCAAGCGTGTTCATGAGGCTTTCTTGACTTATACAGTGATAAATCTGGACCGGGAGTTGCACGTTCGTATCTCGGCAATTGCTAGAGCAGCAATGGATGGTTGGGCAAACTGGTTCATTCAGTTCCCGACATACACCTATATCCGAGTATATGGATTTATAGGAAATCCATCCATGCTTCCACGCTATCCCTCGGATAGAACAGTCTTTATGGAGTTCGTGAGGCAGTTACATGATGTTCATCGTCATTTGCATCGCAAGCATAAACCAGCTCCCAATTTTCCTTTTTAGTTTGGAATTTATTGGTGCAAAACGGCAGTTGATGCCAAAGTTGCAGGACAAGAGCTAGAGAGGTATCATCTCAAGTATCTTGTTGAGGTACGTACCTATGATCCTTGGGGTCATTACACAACTCGCGTCGGTGGTCGCGCATATCATAGGCCTTCTATGGAAAACTATTGGGCAAATTGCGTGGATGACTTCGAGGTTCGCAAACGTAGCTACAGTCGCTTCTCTCTCACAGATTTTTGTTTTCTTAGCAGAAGATGTGGGAGGTTTATCAAATGATGAGGGTGAAGTCCTTCCTCAGTTTTTCAGAGAGTGGGTTGACACACAGCCGCTGCCAGCAGTTGATTGGTACGCCAAGGAGTACGCAACCTTAAAGGAGAGGTCAAGTAGAGTTATTCAGAACAATATACTTTACCTCGACAACAAGAAGACCAAGAGGGTAAGTATACCTAGAGCAAAGCCACCAATGGTGGATCCTTCACTACCTTCCTCGTCAAAACCTAAACAGAAGAAGAGGAGTAACCCTCCCAAGAAAATTCAAGCACCAAACAATTCAAAAGGCAAGGAACTTGCTATTGATACACACACGGACCCTATCAGACATCCTATCACAGAGCCAGTTCAGAGGCCAGTCCAGAGTCCGCCAGTGCCTGAGGTTCAACCTCAAGTTCCTACACCAGTTCCAGAGCAGTCACCAGTTCTGATTCATATTGAATTGGATTTAGACTCCCCATCTCGCAGCAGCTCCTCTACATATTCACTCTCGTCAGAACCTCCTGTTGCTAGTACAGATCCTTCCAGCAGCATTAGCTGAGACTAGTCTTGGATTGAGGCTCAACTAGGAAGGAAGAGGAGGCGGCCATCCTATGTCCTTAATCATTCAGATTTTGATCAGGTTTACCAGGATGTGCCAGACAAGAGGATCAAGAACATGGTCCACGTGGAGAGGAATACTGATATGGAGATCGTCATCAAGACTTCCATACCACCACAGGGGAAGAGTTTGGAAGAGTTGGGATCTCAGGACTTCGAGGTTATCACAGTCAACTCGTAGCACACGCCAGACTCAGGTTGATCTCCTACAGGTTGCTACAGACAGTGCCAAGGATAGAATGCTGAAGGACGGAGAAGACAAGGCAGCCCTCAAGGCTGAAATCAAATAGCTTCGTCAGTACATTTCTAGCCTTGACACAGGTCAAATGTTACCGCCACACTCCCGCCGATGCTTGAGCCTCCAGCAGAACAGGGCCAACTTAATCATTTGGTTGCATATGGCAAGCATTTGGAGGAATGGGAGTTCATTGCTAGAGGCCGTTCTATACTTACAGAGCTATATCAGTTGCGGTACAATGCATGAGAGCTCCGTCTACGTCTCCAAGATGAGGAGCAAGACATGGCAATTAATAGACCCCGGGACGAGATTATGATTGCTTACCTGAGTATGGCATATGAATCAGTCACAGATGTAGAGGATAAAGAGGCTATCTACTCTTGGAAAACACAATTGGTTTTCAAGGCAAAGATAGAGGAAACAATGGCGTCAGAGTTGGCTGAGAGTAGAGAACACGTTACTAGTGCACTCCGGTTTGGGAGAACCTTAGTATCTCGCTTATCGTGCTAGTATCAAATTGAGAGTGGTGCATATATTGAGCTTACTGATGTACAGTCAGAGCTCCAAGTACTCATTCATACTATTCTCAGTGGGGAGACCTGTTGTGACCATTTCACACATCGCCCCATTGCAAATGGGGACCCCCTAATTTTTGCTTTGTTCGGGTCTTTTGGCTTGGTTTTTAGTTTGTTTTGTTATCTCTCTTTTGTTTCGTCTTTCTTTCCGGTGATGTGCCCGTTGTTGAGCTTGAACTTGAGATTTTGGCTAAGTCTGAGAATTAGGGTTTTGAATCTTTCGGCCAGTTTGGAGTCAAATGGAGTGAATGAATTGAAATCTGAGGTTGGCAATACAGTCAGCATGCTTCCAGCAAGTCCCCAGCAAAATTTCATTGGATTCTGACAACTTACTATTTTTAGTAAGTGCCTAATTTGGGACGTTTTCTCAACACCTTTTGAAGTTCTAACTGTTACACTGCATCTAGAGCACGTCAAGCTATTTGTCTACAAATTTTGAGCTAAAACGGAAAACTTTCTATTTTTAGCAAGTTCACCTTCAGGAGTTGATTTTAGGGTTTGCATGTGAAGTTTTTTCAATGCATGTCTGGAGAATGTTTCTGGGTTTTCTGAGACCTACGCGGTGATATAACATGCAAGATGAGATGATGACTTTCAGCACTCAGCCTTCAGAGGCTATTTTTAGGGTTTGCATGTTGGAATTTTCGGTGCATGTCAGGTTATTCTTTATGGTTTTTTTCAAGAGCTACGCAGTGATGTGACATGCAAATAGAATTGGTCACTTTTTCGGGAACTTACTATTTTTAGTAGATCCACTCTGGCAGACCCCCCCCAACACTTCAGTATCACAAACTGACCGACATGCAACAAAAACGGGGTCAAACAGAGGTCATTTGATCGACATGCAAGTCAGATCAGGGTTTCCAGCTTCGAGACCCAAAATGAGGGGTCAAATGCCAGAATTTTCGAAAACCAGTGTATCCCACTACGATCAGTATCTTTCAAGCTATCCACTGGTAAAATTTGAGGGCAATCGGAACACTTACTATTTATAGTAAGTCACTTCTGAAATAGGCTATAAATAGTAAGTCAGTAGTAGGCGCCAATGTGAACAAGCAGGTCATCCCATGAGGAGCACATCATTCAAATTTCAAGCTGAACGGAGTTGTGGAAGTCTCGAAATCAAGCAGTTACTATAAATAGTAAATCACCTCCAAAAACATGCTATAAATAGCAAGTCAACACAAGGTGGCAGTGTGAACAGCTTGACTAGGTCATGAGGGTCCTATGGCTAAAATTTCAGATCAATCCAAGCTTCAGAAGGGTGAAAACCAGAGACTTACTAAATATAGTAAAATAGAAGGAAGAAGCCATGAAAAATTTCTAAGTGTTGGCTTATTCCTGCTTGACCCCCTAAATGCGCCCTAGTTCCAAGAAGGTGAAGTGAAAAAGTTTCTTAGGCACAAACTTCCTGCTTGACCCCTCAAATGCGCCATCATCTGGAAGAGGTGATAGAAAAATGTCTAAGTCATGGAAATTCCACCTCCACACCTCAAATGCGCCCAAGCTAGAAGATGGGGATGATAAAATATTCTATGTGTTAAAAGTTCCTCTAGACCCCTTGATATGCGCCCAAGCTTGTGAGGAAACATGAAAATTTTTCTAAGTATTGGTAAATGGCAGGAGACCCATCAAAATGCACCCAAGCTTGTGAAGGGGCATGGAAAAGTTTCTAAGTATGCAAAATGGAAGCTCCACTAGTAAAATGCGCCCAACTTGCATGATGGCACCAAGTCCTACCCTCATATGCACCCTAGCAAGGAAGGAGGGTAAAATTTTACTAAGTGTTGAAAATTTGAAGCTCCTGCCCTCATATGTGCCTTGGCTACTTGATTTTGATGAAAAAATTTACTAAGTGCTTGAAATTGGAAGTAGACATGGTGAAATGCGCCTCAACTTGGGTGAGAGAGTTAGAAAAGTTTCTAAGGCATTTAAACTTGAAGCTTGACCTCCTAAATGCGCCCAACCTTGAAGAGAAGAATGTTGAAAATTTCTAAGGCAAATAAACTCAAAGCTTGAATGGTCATATGCGCCTAAGAGTTGAGGAGGAAGTTTGATATTTTCAAAGTGTTCAAAGCTTGAAGTAGTTACCTCTATATGCGCCTTGACTTGTGGAAGGAGTTGGAAAATGTTCTAAGTATTGGAAATTGAAAGTGGAAGCCCCTATATGCGCCCATGCTAGTGATGTTATTTGAAATTTTTCTAAGGCATAAAAATTCCACCTCTAGGGGAAAATACGCCTAAGCTTGAAGAAGTGATGAAATTTTATAAGGCATGGATAAAATTGGCAAGGAGGAGTCAGAATGTGCCAGTTTCATGAGATTGAAGGAGATTTTCAAGGCAGAGCAAGGAAAATACGCCCAGGGATGAAGAATGAAGATAAATTTGTTGGCAAAATATTTTTCTAAGGTTAAAATTCAAAAATTAAATCTACCCCTTCGTCTGTAGACACATGAATTTGGCACTTTCTGAAGGGAATTTTCTTCTGGGTATCAGACATCTTCGATAAGGAATGGATTTCAAAATTTTCTACACCTTGCCGAAGATTTTAAGATGAAGATTTTTGATGGGCGCCTGGTTGATAAAATTTTCTAAGGCAGATGATGAATCAGGAGTCTTCTAAAATGCGCCCTCAGAGAGGAGATATTTGTCTAAGGCATGAAGAATGTGAAGCTAAAGTGAAACTCGAATATCAGGATGAAGGCGTCAAGATGGCATGCAGATGTTGAAAGGCTATGAAGAAGGCGAAGTTTACTAGAGGAAAAGGATCCAAAGATCACTTAGACCTTGGAGATCAAAGCATGAAAATTAGGTAAGTGAAGGAGAGTTTATATTATTAAGTGTTCTAATGCTCTTCTTTTGTTTGTAGGACGAACGTCGGAACCAGAGTGGGTGGAATTGAAGTGATGGAGCAAATACTCCAGGACTACATTTTGACCTCGAAGGAAGAAAAGTTGCATGTTGGAAGAAATGGCTAAGTGTTGGAATAACCTAATATGCACACAATTCAGAGAGGTAGATGGCAAGGAGGAAACGCTCGAGTCCAAGATAAGAGTCCTTCAGGATCAGGGGTGAAAGAAAAAAGATCATCCTCACGCAGTTCAAAGTTACAGAATGTCAGTTGAGAAGAAAATCATCATCGAGCGGGAGAAAGAAGTTGCCGCCTTGAAGTCGGATCGAGAACGTACTTGCCATACCAGTCCAAGAAACAGAAGCCACAATGATTAGACTCATCCAGTTTGCAGTCAGGAAGAAGAATAGTGTGAACGCATTTACAAACAGGAATCTTCTGGAGGATGGTGGGCATTAATTGCTTTGCTATTTTGGGAGTGAGTGGGAATCTTCTGGCTCATTTATTACCCCACTCCTCTTGGTGGCAGTTTTTAGGGTAAATCATTTTTAGGGATGAGGTGGCACAATCTGGGCCATCCAGCCGATTGTAATCTGAGCCATCCACTGGATTTGGCCAACTATAAAAGGGGCATCCCCCCCTCATTTGTACCTTAGTAGAGATTAGATTAGAGTAGAGATAGGAAGATAGAGAGACAACTTAGAAGTAGCATAGCGTAGATCGATAGTGTAGTTTGAAGAAGAAAAGTTTTTCCTTTGAAAGCTTTGTAAGAAATTGTTGTGAACACTCTCATAATAAAAAGGGTTTTCATTGATGATGATCTCATCTTTCGTTGTGAGTAGCTAGCAAGGTTTGTTCGTCCTTCTGATTCGAGTAGTAGCTTAAAGTAAAGTAAATTTCATTTCATGCAAGTAGTTAGTAATTGTGGAATGTGGTCTTCAATTTGAGCAAACTTTGTCTATCCATACCACTAGTGGGCTCGCTGATGGTGAGTTCGCCTTGCGTGGTCAACTGGAAACTTGTGGACTTAACTTCGATTACGATCTTCATGTTGGTATGCGTCATCGTGATGGTGTCTTCATTGTTGAATTGTAATCTGAATATCTTTAGTTACTCCCTTTGAACATTGCACTGGTTCTGTGGAAGTTGTCCGAAGTGAGGCAAAGCAGAATCTGGTTGAGGCTTGTGAAAATTGATCTCCACATCCCACGCGTAGATTAGTCCATAGCATCTTCTATCCCTGCAACCATTTCAATTAAGTACTTTCTGATTAGTTTAGGAAACAAGAGCTTTATAGACAAACCTTTCGAGCATTCAAATTCCTTTCTCCGTTGTTGAACAATTTCGTAAGTCCCCTTGAAACACCAGCAAATCACATCGAACCAACTGAGACTATCCACTGCATGAAGGAACCTTGGAGTTGAATGCATGATCTTTCTAGCAATCTTAGCATGCAGGAGATTTTGTTCAAGAGAGGATAGAGTCGCCGTTGGTAACTTCGTTCTATATTGGTGTGGTCACAAAAATCACATCAACAAGACCGTTGGCTATAAGATTAATCAGCTTACAGTCATGTCGGCCTTGTTCGATGAGGCAACCAGGAGTAGAGGTGAACTTCAGTCCCAGATCACAGCTGGGGAGGACATGCTACGTAGGCATAGCATTCTTCGGCAGAGTATCAGAGCTCCAGACAATGATGCAATTAACAATCTCGTTGAGGGATTGGTTGCTCAAGATCACGACTAGTATACTTCAGTTCCCACCTCTCAGGATAGACGTTATACATAGGAGTTAAACTTGGTGTTATCTTTTCAAGTTAACTCGCTGTCTCATCTCATGCATATCTATTCTGGGATCAGCTTTATTCACTTGGAGTTGTATTTAGGGTTTACGTTAACTGATGGTAGTGTTCCAATTAACTTGCTTTCAATAAGGATGTGCATGCTTGCACATTGTCCACTTAGATTAGGGTTTTGGGTTAACTGATGGTAGCTTTCCAGTTAACTGTATAGTTTGTTTTATTAAGGTTTAGCAATAAATATTGCATGCATTGCAAGACTGTAGTTGACTCAAGGTGATTTTAGGGTTCCCTACACCTTTTGATGTCTATAAATAAGAGTTTTTGCTCATTTGTACATAACTTTTGCATGATAGCATACATGTTGTGCCCACCTTGCCTGTAGTATTGCTATTTTGTATCTGTTCACGAACTTTTGCACAAGAGAGAAATATATGTTGTGCCTACCTTGCCTATAATATTGCCCGTTTTGTATCTGTTCATGAGTATTTACTATTGTGATGAATTGTTATGCCACTTGGGTTTCATGCAATTATGATGGTGAATTCTTGCTTAAGTTAGATATAGTGGCTAGTTTGATCGTAGATTGTATGCGTGTCTTTCCTATGCAATTTATTGTCCTAGTTGGCTATCCTTTATGTTATGTGTTCAATAAACTCGTTCAGATTGAGCTGATAGATGTGCCACCTTGCCTTCAAGTTGAGAATCTGTACTTGGTTATCGTGTGATGTGTGTGAATAATAAACCTATTCAGATTGAGTTGATAGTTGTGCCACCTTGCCTTCAAGTTGAGAATCTGTACTTGGTTTATCGTGTGTTGTTGTTTCCAATAAGCCTATTCAGACAAGCAGATAGTTGTGCCACCTTGCCTTTGTGAGTTTGTACCCAGCTTATCGTCAGATAATCATTCCCGCTCCGTTTCCTCATGCTCTGAATTCTTGAGGGGATTGGATAGTTAAAGTTACTTAGTTTTGTGTGTTCTAGTTAAGTCTTGCGAAACCAGAAAATACTTAGCTGCAACGTATAGAGTTTTCGTGAAAGTATTGTACCTCTTATAGCTGAGACAAAAAGGCAGGATATAGTTTAGTTTATTTCCCTTTTCAAGCACTTTTGTCAAGCACAACGAGGGAGCTTCCCCTCCTAATTTGAAGAGCACTCATTGCGTAGTGTGCATAGCTGTCCGTACCAACTTGCACTCCAGAGGTGTTAGTTGTTACGCTAACAAAAGTGAAAGTGCATGCATTCAAGGAAGAGACATCAAGGTGAAAAGTTTTCTAAGGGAGAAATGGAACACCACCATCCCAACTGCACCATCAAGATAAAGAAATTTGCAGAGCCCATCAAATCTGCCCATGATGAAAGGTTGTAGAGAAGGCAAAGTCTGCTGGAGAAAATGATGAATGAGGCCAATCAGACCTTGGAAATCAAAACGCCGGGATTTGGTAAGTGGAATGAATTTATACTATAAAGCATTTTGATGCTCTTCTTTTGTTTGTTTTGCAGGATGAACACCGAGACCAAGGCATGATGACTCGAGGTGATGAACCAAATACTCCATGACAATGCTAGGGAGATAAAGTTACATGTTTCAAGATCCTCCATAGGGAAAAATGGCTAAGTGTTGAGATTTCTCCTCAAAGACCCAATATACGCCCAACTCAGGGAGGTAGGTGGCAAAGAAGAAATGATCGAGTCCAAGACTGGAGAATCCTCCAAGATCAGATGGGGAAATAATGAAGGCCCGGGCGTTAGAAATCACCCTCAAGCACTTTGAAGTTAAAGAATGACAACAGGATGGATTGAAAGTGGATAAATTCTTCTTAGGAATGACGTCCTTGTCCGAAAGTGACCCAGCAGATGTTCTCCAACAATGACAACAGAAAGGAATATCATCATCAAGCAGCTGAACGTACTTGCCATCTCAGTCCTAGAAGCTAAGGCAATGTTGGCCGAATTCATCCAATTTGCGGTCAAGAAGAGGAACAAGAACAATGCGAACGCGTTTCCAGACAGTAATTTTCTAGAAGATGGTGGACATTAATTGCTCATTTATTACCCCACTCTTCTTGGTGGCGGTTTTTAGGGTTAGAGTTTATGTGGCTCAATCTGAGCCCTTCATTGTAATTGAATCTGAACCGTCCATTGGACTGGGCCAACTATAAAAGGGGAATCCCCCCTCATTTGTATCTCATTAGAGTAGAGATTAGAATAGAGAGACGGCTAGGTGATAGCATAGCATAGAGCATAGTTTGATAGTATAGCGTAGATTGAAGAGGAAGGAAAACTTTCTCATTGAATGTTTTGTAAGAAGTTGTTGTGAACACTCTCTCAATAAAAAGAGTTTTCATTGATGATGATTTCATCTTTTGTTGTGAACAGCTAGCAAGATTTTTTCGTCCTTCCGATTCAAGTAGAATCTTAAAGTAGAATAAATTTCATTTCATGCAAGTAGATGTTAGTTGTGGAATGTGGTGTTTGATTCGAGCAAGCTTCGTCTATCCATACCACTAGTGTGTTCGCTGATGGTGAATTCGCCTTGTGTGGTCAACTGGAACATTGCGGACTTAACTTCGTTTGTGATTCACATGTTGGTATGCGTCGTTGTGACGGTGTCTTTGTGTTGAATTATGATCTGAGTACCTTTGGTTACTCCTCTGAAGATTGCACCGGTTTTGTGGAGGTTGTCCGAAGCGAGGCAAAGCAAAGCTCAGTTGAAGTCTGCAAGAATTGATCGCCATGTCCCACACCTTAGAGTAGATTAGAACCTTCTTATCCCTGCCACCATTTAAATTCAGTACTTCCTGGTTAGTTTAGGAAGCAAGAGCTTTATAGACAAACCTTTTGAGCATTCAAATTCCTTTCTCCACTGCTGAACAATTTTGTAAGTCCCCTTGAAATACCAGCAAATCACATCGAGCCAACTGAGGCTATCCACTGCATGAAGGAACCTTGGAGTTGAATGCATGATCTTTCTAGCAATCTTAGCATGCAGGAGATTTTGTTCAAGAGAGGATAGAGTAGCTGTTGGTGAACTTTATTCTATGTTGGTGCGGTCACGAAAAACACATCAACAAGTGGTAGACATTTCAAATTATAATTGCAGCATGTGAGTGTTTAAGTTTATGAATGGAACATTATCCAATTTCAGAATAATATTATTTCCACTTGAAATAAGGTTATAATAGGCAAATTATTATCTGAACATTGTAATAAGGTTGCATAGCCAGGCTATATTATGCAAATTATTATAAATCTTTGATATTGTGGAGAAATCAATATATATTATTTAGCGACTCTTCATTGACTATATACTCAGCCAATCCATGTTAGACAGATCATAAAGTGTGTAGGTATTATATATAAAGAATCGAAGAGCTTTTAGGATATCGTCTGGCAACATTCCAGCAGATAAATAAGATAGGACCGGGAAGCACAAATGAGACAAAGGATCAGACTATCTCTGAAGACAAATTGAGGAGTCAAGGAGATATCGTCGTAAATAGGTGTCACCAAATTTCCGTATCAATTAAAAGTCATCGCAGGAAATATTCAAGGGGCTTGAAGCTGAATGATAACCTTTGTAATTACCATCACCTTCACATGGTCGTGGGACCTAGGTTTCTTATCGCAGCACTAGAAAGAATCAATTCATCTAAAAGACATAACAGATAAAGACAAACCCACCAATACCCTTGCAGGAAGCTTGGGTATAGAAGTCCAACACAGCTGTCATTTCCCCATTATCGTAACCTATTGAAATACAAACACTAAATAAAATAGATATCAAAATTATAAAATTTCAATTTAAATGTTATTATAATAATATTATATCATAAGAAGATAACAAAATACATATTTAAATTATAAATATTACTAATTTAATTATAATTCTCACAAGATAATATTATAACTAAATTATTAAATGCAATATTACAAATATTAAAATATAAAACAATTTAAATATTGTACTCATAATAGATGATAAAATTAACATAAAATACATAAATATAAAGTATGAAATAAATAAACAAATAACAAATATAAAAGTAAAATAAATAAATAACAAATAAGACTAAATATAAAAATGTAAAATAAGCAACTATAAAATATAGAATAAACAAATAGCAAATATAAAGTAAAATAAATAAATAACAAACTTAACAAAACAATGACTAAGAACCGGTGCAAGAAATAACATTTCCATTTAGTCCCGTCCCTAGTCAAAGGGACAGGTGTGGCTCTTGGGAATTGGTCTATACACAAAGACCAAGTCAAGACCATAGGGGGAGGAGAGGAAAAGCATCGCTGGCTAAGATAAAAGGTAATTCTGCCAATCGGTGGTTGAGATAAATAAAGAAAGAACAAATCTTATATATGATCGGTGGCTGAAAAAAATAATAATCTTTGCAAATCATGGCTGTGAGAATTAGGAGAGTTTGCAAGGAAAGCAGCGATTCCTATAAAGAGGAAACAGCAGAGATAATGGAGGAAAAAATCAGAATAAGGGAATGGATATTCTTCCGAATATAAGGATAGGAACAGAGAAATGTAATTCTGGTTCATGCTGAAGTAAGTTATATATTAATAAAATTATATATATATGTATATGTATATGTATGTTGGGGTAGATGTGTAAAATTATATATATATGTATATGTATATGTATGTATGTTGGCGTTAGCCCTTTATTGGACCCTTGTGGGCTAGCCAGTTTGGATAGAGGGTCAGTGGTGCATTTTGGAGAGTTTGTTTGTTCGTGTTTTCAGTGGACAGTGTTTAGATCACAGTGAGCGTTGGCATTCCAGGAGTTCATCGCTTCTGACGGCACGAGATTATCCTGAGTTTTGAGCATATTACGGAAATTTAAGTGATTAAGTTAATTTATTAACTTAAAACGCCCTTTTAATAAAGTCACATTGACTTTATTTATATTTTTATATCACTTAAATGTCAAAAGGGGGATTATAATATTTTAATGACTTTAAATATTATAAAAGTGCGCCCAAACTATTGAAAGGGATATATTAAAATATTATAATATTTTAAAAACCTAAAAAGGGCATATGTTTATGGAAATGCGTGCTTTTGCTTAAAGAGGCATTTTGGCAATTGAAACTCATATCATTTTGACCATTTCTCTTTGCCTTGTGCATCTTTTCTCTGAGCATTCTCCTGAGAGCAGGGTTTGATCATTGTGTCCATTGGAGAACGGAAAACTCTTCAGTGTTGAGTACGTTTGAGGCTATGAGAGATCAGCTGAATCCGTACAGTTGAGGGCTTCACACAGAAGTTCTACAGTTGCAGACAGAGGATTTATTTATGCAGATGTTTGTTCTTCAGAATAATCATTGAGGGTTTCTTGGTGGCGTCCATCTACAGCTTCTGGGATTCTTCTTTCAGAGATTCCTTTCCTTCTTTTCTTGGCCGTACGGCTTGTCTTGGAATTTGTGCCTTGAGAAAGGCGTGTGAAGAAATTAATGAAAACGCCTTCTTTTTGAGAGGGCTTTGACATCTATCATTGGCGGCTTGTCTTTTCCAAGCTTTGTGACCAGTTTCTGATCAGGAGAAACCTTTCCTGGAGTCATGGCGTGCATTCAGGCTTGTTTTCACCTTTTCCAGCTGTAGATCTGGCCAGTTTCTTATTTAAATAATCTGGAGCCTGATTGGTATGTTTATCATTCTTAGTCTATCTGTTGATGTTAAATAATACATTCTGCACTTTCAATTTGAAGAAATAAGTTTAAATTTGTCTTTTATGAGCAAACATATGCTGCGCCCCTTCTCTTCTGTCTACTAAGATTTCTCTAAAAAACTCTAAAAACACTTTAAAAGACTTAAGAAAAGAGGGTTTGAACTGAGAGCCAGCAGGGCTCATCACAGTGGTATCAGAGCTCATATCCTGCCAGCTTGTGGGGTTTGAGAATTTATGAAGTCAAACAGAGAGGGTTTTGGTAAGTCCTATTTCAGAGGTGGCCCTAGAAATCAAAGAGGCGACCAGAATCCTTTTCCACCATTTCCGTTTGCAGATCAGGAGGAGGAATTAGATTGGGACAATATGGCGAACAGGGCTGGAGAAAGTTCTCACAGAAATAATTGGGAGGATGAGGACAGAGAAGCCAAAGACGTGCTTAGAGGCATGGTTGCAGGGCAAGAGCAGGTTGCAACTATTCTTCAACAACTCAGCACGAATGTTCAGAATTTGTCATTAAACAGAGCTCGTAGTTTGGATTCAGATAGAGATGGCAGTATCCATAGACAGCCACAGAGGATTATAGATCCAGTACGCACCTATGAGAGAGCTACATATCCCACGTTCACCAGAGATGATGCTGAGGAAGTGGATGAAGCTGAACAAGGTGGTGAAATAAATTTTGCAGATAATATTATGGCGATGCATGATGAGTGGGATAATTTGCCACCAAGGGTTAAGGAGCACCTTAACTTTGACAGGTTTATGAGCCAGAAGAGAGAGCACACCAGGAACAGGAATGACAGGCGTCCTAGACACAAACAGAGTGATCTTAAACAGGCAACCAGAAACTAACCTTAGTACACTTTGATGGCAGTGGCAGAGTTACAGCACGTGCCTGGGTTAGTAAACTGGATACTTTCCTGACACTACGCCCCATGCCTGAGGTGGATGCCATTCGCTTTGCAGCACTTCATCTAGATGGCGTAGCACATGACTGGTGGATTCATGGTATGACTACCCTTCATCATGACAGGATTACCTCTTACCAGGAGTTTACTGATAGACTGGTAGAGAGATTTGACAGAAGGGATCCTGAGCTTTTCTTCAGAGATTTAGCACAGCTGAAACAGTTAGGTAGCTTGGAATCGTACATTGGTGAATTCCAAAGACTATCTGTTATGGTGACAGGGATCTCAGAGAGAAGGCTGGTCATATTATTTATTGAAGGTCTTTTCGAGCCCATGAAAGGTTGGATAAAAGCTTTTGATCCACCTACCTTACAGGAGGCAATGAGGAAAGCTCGCAGCATGGAGCTATCTACACCTCGTAAGCCTTTTAGCTCGAGCTCGAAGCCTACAACATCATTCACGGAAAATAAATCAGATCCAAAGAAGGCTGATAATACAGATCAGAAAAAGAAATTTGCAGCCCCTTTAGATCGAGAAACCATGAATGATTTGAGAAGGAGAAAACTCTGTTTTTACTGCAAAGGTCCGTATGATTTTAATCATGATTGCCCCCTCAAACCAAAAGGGCAAAACAAGCATATGGAGTGGTTTTATGAGGAAGAACCATTGACTGATTTTTCTGATCAGCGAGCTCCAATCTATGATACAGATGGAGAAGAATCAGAAAATGAAGCAGAAATTGCAGAGGAAACAGAACTTAAGGAGGCTCATATGTCCAGCATGCAGAAAGAGGGTTCTTTCAGACTTCGTGGGATCCTAGCTAGTCAAAGGGTCATATCTCTCCTTGATACAGGTGCAACCCATAATTTCATCGATTCACGGTTGGTAGAGAAACGGGGTATTCAAACTCAGCAGTTTGAAGGTATACGTGTGAGGGTTGCAGATGGGAACACTCTCGATTGTGAGAGGATGATACCTGACTTGCCTTTGAAACTTAATAATTTCGAGTTCAAGGCAGATTTTTATGTGGTAAACATGGGTGGAACTGATGTAGTCCTTGGCATGAAGTGGCTTCATGCAATAGGAGAGTTCACGCTTAATTTGCGTGACATGGAGATGAAGTTCACCATTGATGGCACAAATCATATTCTCAAAGCCATCAGGGACAGCAACCTTAGGGAGATTTCACTTCGGCGAATGGAGCGTTTGATTCGTAATGATATGGTAGAGTGGGCTGCTGAATGCAAGCTAATGCCTTCACAGTTGGATCAGCAAGCTTCTCCATACCATCCAGATGTGCAGGAACTTCGAATCAAACATGCGAAGGTATTCAGTACTATTCCACCAGGCAGGCCTCCTGATAGAGGTATTGAGCATATTATAGAGCTGGAGGAGGGCACGAAACCAATTATGATTACTCCTTACCGGCACCCCAAGCGTCTGAAAGATGAGATTGAGAAGACTATTCAGGAGCTGTTAGCTATGGGGCACATCAGGCCGAGTAAGTCACCCTTTGCTTCATCAGTTGTTTTGGTGAAGAAAAAGGATGGTACACTTAGAATGTGTATCGATTACAGAATGCTCAACAGGAAAACCATTAAGAACAGGTATCCTATTCCTCGGATAGATGAGTTGATAGACGAACTTCATGGAGCTTGCTACTTCTCAAAGATTGATTTGAGAACAGGTTATCACCAGATCAGAGTCCGAGAAGAGGACATAGAGAAAACGGCGTTCAGATGTCACTGTGGACACTTTGATTTTTTGGTTATGCCATTTGGGTTAACCAATGCTCCAGCCACGTTCCAGTCGACAATGAACAAGGTTTTCCATCCTCACTTGAGGAAATTTGTTTTAGTGTTCTTCGACGACATCCTGGTATATAGTAAATCATGGGAGGAACATATGGTTCACTTGGATGAGGTTCTGAGAATACTTGACAGGGAGTCCTTGTATGCCAAGGAGTCCAAGTGTGCATTGGGCATGGCAGAGCTTTTATATTTGGGACACATCATCAGCGGTGCAGGAGTCAGCATGGACCCAGAGAAGGTTCGAGACATCATTGATTGGCCTACACCTGAGACTTTGACACAGCTCAGGGGATTTGTAGGATTGTGTGCTTTCTATCGTCGGTTTGTTAGTGGGTTCTCGCGGCATGCTGCGCCACTAACCGATTTGACTAAGAAAGGTGCTTTTGAGTGGACACCACTAGCACAAGCGTGCTTTGAGAAGTTCAAACTTCTCATGACTTCGTGTCCTGTTTTGGCTTTACCGGACTTCGCTAAACCCTTTGAGTTACATTGCGATGCCAGTGGTGAGGGTATTGGTGCAGTTATTATGCAGGATCGTCACCCTATAGCTTTTGAGAGCAGAAAGCTAAGAGGGCCTGAACGGAGTTTTAGTATCTATGATAAGGAAATGTTGGCTATCATGCATGCGATGGCCAAATTCAGGCAGTACTTGATTGGTAGTAAGTTCACTGTAAAAACCGATCATAATAGTCTGAAGCATTTTCTTGGACAGCGAGATCTTAATGAGAGACAACAAAAATGGG